>JAFFST010053578.1:133849-155954 GCA_022414735.1 Noturus placidus
TATATATATATATTACACACACACACACCAATAGCACATAATAAGTGCAAACATTTCTATAGAGAAATGTTTTGTTTAGTGTTCATGTCCATAATAACAACATAGTGAGGGTTGAATAAACATTTAACTTTTAATTAAACACAAATGTATTCTATACAGTTGTTCCATGCAATGATGTGTCCCAAAAGTACTTTAAGCTAAGTATTTTCAAACCTTTTTTCAGTCATTTACTCCTTTAACTGTAAAATACCTTTCTCACACCACTTCAGGAACCCCTGCTGGTGCCCAGATCTCACTTTGAGAACCACTGTTTTAATCTACCTTTCAAATATGAACTGCATGTGTTAACTCTGTGGAAGCATGTGGGCAAACCTGAAGTCTTCAGAGTGCAGCACTTCTGTGTAGTACATCACCCTACACTTCTGTGTGGAGACTTGAAGTGAGGATAAGCTAGATGCTGAGCTGTGGAAGCACCACTGCAATATGTATAAACCAGGCCAACGTGTTACATGGGAGCCCTTCAGAATAAGAGACACAGGACAGTAATTCAGGAATGGAGATAAAAGTAATTTATTTAAGTATTGGCTTGCATTGGCGTTGTTGAAACATTGGCTGTTAGATAATATCAGCACATGTGAAGTAACATCTATGGTTACCTGTATGCTCTCGCCCTCTCTACAAGTTAGAGTTGTTTCCACCAAGCTGTAGTCCTTCCCCAGCATCCATGCCTTCTCAATCACTTGCACATTATTGCCTTCTGGACAAGTCAGATTTCCCTGAGTATCTCTCTTCTGAGTCTGTGGGGCTTTTCTAGAGTGATATATGTTGAAAACAGCATCACCTTTACACAAGTCAAAGTCCCACGTGATAACTGAGGATGCTTCTGTGATTTCAATCAGCACCTGAAAATGGAAAAGGAGAACACAAAAAATGCAAACCATTTAATAGCAGTACAAGTATAACACAAAATAAAATAAGGCAAGAATATATTTCCCTCCATCCATCCGTCCATCCTTCCATTTTCTATACCGCTTATGATACACTGGGTCACTGGACGCTTGGAATCTATACCAGAGAACTCGGGGCACAAGGCGGGGGACATCCTGAATGGGGTGCCAACCCATCGCAGGGCACAATCTCACAAACACACTACAGAAAATTTGGAAATGCCATTAAGTCTACAATGCATTACTTTGGACTGGGGGAGGAAACCTGACCTGGAGGAAACCCCCGAAACATGGAGAGAACATGCAAACTCTGTACATGCAGTGTGGATGCGGGATTTGAGCCCATGGAGGCAATCGTGCTAACCACTAAGCCACCATGCCACCAGACCAGAATATAATAATTCATATTGGAAATTTAATATTAATTAGCATTTTTCCACTAGCAAATCCATTTAGAAAATTCTAAACTAAGGTTTTGAAAACAGTCATCAACCCACTTATTTTTGACTGTTGGATTTAATGCATTCATTTTTAAGTACCAGCAGATGGCACCATTCCCCATAACATTTTATGTACTTTGAGGTTAGACCTGGAGTTTACAACTTCTGTCAAAAATAATGAAATCTCCACACTTAGAGGATGCTCACCCAGATTTTTTACTTCATAGTAAATAAACAAATCACAGATGTGAAACAAAACAATTTTTATTTAATAGCTGAACATTCTGGCTTCATGAAACATTCCTCAAACAAATTAAATTAAATAGTATTAATTAATGGCATTTTTTTTTTCAGATCAAGTAGAGGGGAAAAAATATGGAATGACTAAATGATGAGGAAAAAAAATATGGAATCACCTTGTAATTCTAAAAGTCTAAAATGAAAATTAGTCTGCAGGTAAAAGAGATGCTTTCAGACCTTAACCTTGGACCTTTTGAAAGGAAACATGACACCAACAACAGAGTTGTCAATTGAAACAATGGAAAGGATTATAAAAATCCTTCAAGAAGGAAATCCAACACAGAGTGTGGCAAAAGATGTTGGTTGTTCCCAGTCAGACGTGTCTCAAATTTGGTGCAAGTATAAACAACGTGGGAAGGTTATAAAAGAAAAACATATGGGTAGACCAAGGAAGACATCAAACTTCAGGAGAGAAAACTCAAAGCAATATGCCTTGAAAATAGAAAATGCACAACAAAATAAAGGGAAAAAAAATGGGTGTCAATGTTTGTGACAGAACTGTAAGAAATCAGCCAAATGAACTGGAATTTATGAATAGAAAGGCCAAACAAAAACCAGCATTTACACCTAAACAGAAGAAAACAAGGTTACAGCAGGCTAAAGAGAAGCAATCATGGATTGTGGATGATTGGATGAAAGTGATATTCAGTGATGAATCACAGATCTGCATTGGCCAAGGAAATGATGCTGGAACATGTGGTGCCATTCTAAGGAAACATATAAAGATGACTACCTGAAGAAAACAATCCAATTTCCTCACTCATTTATGGTATGGGGTTACGTGTCAGGTAATGAACGAGGGGACATCTCAACAGTACAGTATAATCGCACAGCTGTACATTGAAATGTTGGACACTTTTCTCATTCCATCAATGGAAAATAGGTTTGGTGATGATGAAGTCATTTATCAGGATGATAATGCATCTTGCCACAGAGCAAAGAGTGTTAAAGCTTTTCTTCAGGAAAGGCATATCAGCTCCATGACAAGGCCATTAAACAGTCCGGATCTCAGTCTGACCAAAAATTTATAGTGGAAATTAAAGAAATTGGTGCATGACAAGGCTGTCAAGCTGGTCTGTCAACAGTTATTCAAGAAAGTTGGAATCAGCATGATGCAGAATATTGTAGGCCATCATAAAAGTCAGAGGAGGGGCAACAAAGTACTAATTGTGATTTTTTATTTTTTTTTTTTTTGATGATTCCATAACCTTTTTCCTTAATACAGAGTGATTCCATAATTTTTCCTCTACTTGATCTGGAAAAAAATATTCCATTAATTAAAACAATTATATTTTATTAGTTTGAGGAATGTTTCATGAAGCCAGAATGTTCAGCTATTAAAAAAAATTGCTTTGAGTCATATCTGTCATTTGTTTATTTGCTACGATTTAAAAAAAGCTGGATGAGCATCCTCTAAGTGTGGTGATTCAATTATTTTTGGGATTTGGAGTATTTCAGGGTTTGTATGTTGCTAGGTGAACTGCATCAAGAGCTCTGAAATACCTCATGTGGAGCTCCTTTGAACACACTAGCAGTTTTGTAGATTGTGTCGGTCAAGAGTTTGATCTCCTCATTTTCAAGCTCCTCTGGTGTGCGGTACAGAGATTTGGGGACCACGCCACCATCCGGGACATGACACTGCACATGGAGCAAAGACACAAAATATGGTCCAGATCAGCATTCCCGACTCATTCATGACTGGAAATTCATTTCACATTTACTCCAATTAGTCTTTTTGTGCAGTTCTATTCAGAACACATACTTATTATATTTTAATTCATAAACCCCAGCTCAAGCTAAAGTGAGCTTCATTATGGTCATATAACACATGAGACAGTATAAAAATGTATGGTGTCAATGCTGAATTGCTTAATGCTCAATCAGGGGCACCAATATTTTTTTTTTTTATAATTTATATAATTTATAACCTTAAGCTTAAGCTTAACATCTCATTATTGACTCATGACAGAAGTACTGTACGTACAGATTATCTAAAAGGAAATTAGATATGAAGATTAAAGTTGAGGAAAACCATAGGATTATGACTTCCTCATTTCAGACTAAATGATAATATTTCTATTCATTATACCATTACTGCCTCATCTTCATTTCAATCAGTCCTTGGCCACTGGACTCACCAGAAAATCTCCACCAAGAAAGTCAGGGATGAACTCTCTGTCTATGTAATCCACCAAGCCTCCTGAATCCTGATAGTCATTCCCAGCGTAGATGAGGAATTTCTTGCGAGTGTTCTCGTCAATGAATGGGCTAATCTAGAGGATGGAGTATGAGGTCAATAATGCAGCGGACTCTTGAGCACAAACATGACATTTAATTAACCATGGCTACAGAGATTGTAATAACATTTTGCAAACCTGAATTAACACATGACATTTTATTGTTGATGGCTCAATGTGTGATGACATTTAGTGACAGTCAAAATAAGAAAAAATAGTGTCCATGTGTATACACAGCATGTCAAATCATTTTTAAAAGCCCAAGAAAAAATACTATGATTATTATAAAGCTAGGGTTAATAAATGTATGGGAATAAGTTAATACGATTACCTCATTTCATTCTGACATCCCAAATAGCTAACCTGCTGGGTAACTTTTGGATAAAAGCTGGGTAACCAGCTTGCATTTGTCCGAGGTAGACATAAGTAGGATTTTAGTCATTTAAACATTCATTTGCAGTGTCAAATTCTCAGCAGTTTATTTAGCAGACCCTATCAAAATATACCACAACAAACATTAGCAATGTTACTCACATGTACCAAGGACAAAGTTAACTAGTTTACTAGAAGTTAGCTAGCAATTAGCTAGTAAACTAGCTATCTTTGTCCCGGGTACATGTGAGTAAATCTTTTGTTGTCTGACTTGTCATACACTCACAGTAGTCAAAGCGGTCAAAATATACCCTAGCAATATTTTTTTTGCTCATAATGTTTACATAAACCAATTTAGCTAGTTAACCATTTAAAAATCAATTTTGAGTTCATTCATTCATTCATCTTCAGTAACAGCATTATCCTAATCAGCCTGCCCCAAGAACACTGGGCGTAAGATGAATTTCCTGGATGAATTCCCCTACTCTAGATGGGATGCCAGTCCATTGTATATGCTCATAGCCATTCCGTGGGAGGAAACCAGAGAAGTCAGAGAAAATCCACATAAATACAATCGGAAGATGAAACTCTGCACAGACAGTAACCTCAGCTAATTAATAATGATTGATCGAATAATGAATATTCTCTATGCCTTAGTAAATAACACATTTATGTGCTTATATTATTGCTAAAGATAATTAAGTATAACTGTATTCATAATTGATTATATAAAAACCTTTATATTAAAACCTATTGCATAGAGTGTGCAGTGTATTTCAGTACAAAATGTTGCAGTTGATTCCAATTTCATAAATAACTTCCGACTTATGTACAGAGCATGCATGTGTGCTTTTACCAGTGTCCAGAGCACAGGAAAGACTCTGGGAGCTCTCAGTATTAGCAACCTTTCTAGTGTCTCGGGGTAGTTGGCCTCCACCACCTCTATAATCTTCAGTAAAGCTTTAATTCCTGGCCTCCACAGATGCCTCATATTCAACCCCTCCAGATCCACCAGACAAGTCCAGCAACTACACATACATGTCAATGCATAAAGGATATCCATATTGTATATACTATATATATATTGCCAAGGGTCATGAATTAATCCTACCTAATGGGTTTACCAAAGATGATTGTGTTCTCTTCGCAGCGCCTGAGACCTTCCTCATTGATAGATAAAACCTGATGAAGGAGAGAAGAAGATCTGTGAGTATGGTTGCACATAATTCATGCCCAATATACTGTATGTTTAATACAGTGCTACTTACATGTCGAAGAAGAGATTCTTCCCCTAAAGCCCGTACAAGTCCTTTGGTGTCCATTTGTCCTAGCCGTAAGATGTAGAGAGGTAAGCCATCTATATAACATATAAACATAAACACTAATTACTTTATGTTCTGCAAAAAAATGTAGGTCTATTCGATTTCTATGCATTTCTATGCACAGATACTACTCTACTATGCATAAGGATACCTCAAGGATATTTCATATAATATATTTGGGGCCTCCGCCAGGGCCATGTGTGTGCGGAGTTTGCATGTTCTCCCCGTGTGTAGGGGGTTTCCTCCGGGTAATCCGGTTTCCTCCCCCAGTCCAGAGACATGCATGTTAGGCTGATTGGTGTGTCTAAAGTGTCCTTAGTGTATGAATGTGTGTGTGAGTGTGTATGTGATTGTGCCCTGCGATGGATTGGCACCCTGTCCAGGGTGTACCCCGCCTTGTGCCCGATGCTCCCTGGGATAGGCTCCAGGTTCCCCTATGACCCTGAAAAGGAGTAAGCGGTTGAAGATGGATGGATGGATATTTGGGGCCGTATTTCTAAAGTATTGCCACAGTATATAGATTTAACACTGAAAATATATTGAAAATGTATGTTTATAAAATTTGATTTGGTTCTTTGTTCCATCATTTTGTGGGGCAAGTTTATTTAGTGCCAATGTGACACTTGTGAGTGTGTGGAGAGTTAAAGAGAGCACAATTGCCCAAACTCTCTCTAGGCGAGGCGAGAGGGATGGCATACTCTCTCCCTGTCAATCAGTGTGATACTAGTCAATCTGTGGTGTCTGTAAGCTCATGTACATGATAGAAGGGAGTAACACTTTGCTCTAAGTGTGTTCGGCTGTCCTGAAACACAGCACAAGCAGCAGTTTAAAAAAAAAAACCTGCACCAGGCTTAACATGTAAGAGGAAGAACATGCTAGCCTTCCCTTTCCCTGGTTTGTAGCTGCATGTGATAGGGGTGACTTAGGTAGTGGGCAGAAATTGTCATTCCTGAAAAAGAGTGTGTTTGTAGATGATTAAATTGAATTAAATGAAATTAAATTTACTAATGGGTTGATTTTGGTAGGAAATTTGTACTCATACATCATACAATAGTTCGGACATGCCAGCCAGGATCATTGTCTTTGGGCACTAAACAGGCCAGCCTACATGGTGATAGGCAGGAGCTAAGTGTAATGAGAGTGAAACAGTAAAAAGATTTTCTATATAGGAGAAAAAAATCAGGACTGACATAGCTTTTCAGTAGTGAATGATTATAATCGACTGATATTTAAAATTTGTTGGAGGTTTGCCTTCTCATTTGGCACTCAGTAATTTTGACAGTCACACTGATGTACACGTTAGGTTAATATGCATAGTGTCAACTTCAGAAACCTTACTTCCTTTAGCTTTACAATGATTTGGGATTAATAATCAGATCAAATAATGGGTGGAAAGGATTTGGGTGTCAGGGTTTTCCCTCCCATGGTGAAAGAAGCATGCAGAGGCACTAAGAATTCATAATAGCCTGGAGAGCTTTTTACCTGCATTTCCACATTTTCATGTGTGTTTACATTGCCATGTGTATTTATGTTTTGATTCATATCCTGTCTTTACCCTAGTATTGTCATTGTTTGCTTCCCTCATGTGTCTTTATTGTTCGCACCTGTTTTCAGCTTAACCTTTGTTTAGTTGGAATATTTAAACCCTTATGCGGCTTTATTTGACACAAATTATTCTTCAGTGTTTCCGCACCTATTGTTACCAAGTCTTTGTTCTGAGTTTTTGAATTCCTGTTTTTGACCATATTCTGTTTCCTTGTTCACATGCTTTGGATTAATACTAGTTTTGTTTCATGTTTTGGATTTATCTGAGTGTCTGACGTGACTGAATAATTTGCCCCCACCATGGATGCAGCAGGAAAGTGAGAGGGTCATCCAGCCCAGATAACCATGGCAGAGCTCAACTCGATCCATTTTTCTCAATGGACTCTCATATATCCCCTCAGCCATGCTCCAGACAGAGGCCTGCAGGATGGCCTCTCCTGCAGAGTTCCTTCAAGAGGCCAACAGCGCAGCATCCTCAACCCAGCTCCAGACAGAGGGCAATGGCATGGTCTCCCAAGCATTATTCCTGCCTGAGGCCAATGATGCTACTTCACAAGTCCAGCTTCAGGGGTCCTGTCTGAGGTCAATGTTTCCCTCCTGAGGCTGTCGACAGTGTGTCAGTATGTCAAGGTTTTCGAAAGAGACATAATTGCACTTTGACACGCACTTCCACATTTTCACGTGTGTTTATAATGCCAAGTATGTTTTTGTTTTGATTCATATCCTGTCTCCACGCTTGTATTGTCATTGGTTGTTTCCCTCATGTGTCATTATTGCTCACACCTGTTTTCAGTTTAACCTTTGATTAGTTGGTATATTTAAACCCTTGTGTGTCTTTGTCCAGCACAAGGAATTATTAAAAGTTTCTTCACCTGTCTTTACTGAGCCTTTGTCCCGTGTTTTTGTCTCTCTGTTTTTGACCTCCTAGTTCACATATTTTGGATTATCCTTGCTATAGCTGTTTGTAGATCGCCTGACCTTTGCTTGTTTACCGTATGAGTTTTGATTCATGTTTTGGATTTGTCGGCCTGCTTTTCAATAAGTACCCTTTTACAGCACTTACAAACATTTTTCAGTCGCATTACTTAACCTTGGGAAAATTCAAGCTTTTTCTCGAGTATATTTTTTATTTATTTAGAAAATAATGAAACATTGATTTGCAGGTTTATTCAACACATCTTTATGAAAGGTGGCCCTGGATTAGATTTTATTTCACTTAGATAAATATTGTTCCAGATTTTTTTTAGACACTGTTATATCATATAGAAGGTCTCAAACTTTCATGCCTTTGTCATAACAGTGCCATCCTCCTGTGTAGAAGTCTTGCAACAGCTGTGGGCATTTCCATGAGTCCAGCAGAAAGTCCACCTGATACTGTTTCCTCCAGGTTAGTGTATGGCACAATGCCTCTCGAGCTTTCTCTATGTTAAAGTTCCGCGAGCGCAGAAACCGTAGCACATGCTGGTCTTTAGGGAGCTGTGACAGATGGACATGAGTAAGAATAGTAAGGTTAAATCCACATTTAATACAATGATTAACTAACCCCATTAGAAAATAGATTTTCCCTATAGAATGAAAAAAATATTGAAACAGAAACTCTCGCTGCACAGCCCCTGGAACTTCATTACTGACCTGCTTTCATCTGCAACTACTCTCGTTTTCTCTGGTTTACTCCTTGTCTATCAAAGGGGCTCATACCATAGAGGAGTACATCTAGGAGGTCCTCAGGCAGGGGTCCATTGTAGTCCTTTTTTCTTAATAATTTCAGCCTTGTTTCCTTTCCTCTTCACTACACTCAATTTCTTACTCGTCCCACTCTCCACAACTATTGATCCAAATCCCTTCCCTTATTCAACCAACCCCCTCTCCCATTCATCACAACCATCCATTAAGGATAAGGCAAAAGGATTGAAATGAAGAGTAATTGGATGTGTGATTGAGAGGTTGAGATGAATAGATGAGACTATAGATGGATAGATGTAATGATTCTCCTATCTATTCCTCTCAAACTCTCCTTCACATATTCAATATCTCTTGACTCATCCCAATCCACCATTCATCCTAGTTGACTTCCTTCCACAAACCCACTCATTCCCCCCTTCTTCATTTTACCACCCCCCCCCCCACACACATATTCACCCCAGTCTCTTTGCCTAATTAACTGTTCCCTCATTCATCACAACCCCTACCTTACACATCTCATCTCCCTTCACTCATCCCAATTCCCTGCCTATTTATCTTATTCACTGCTTTTAATCCCCTCTACGTTCATTCTATCCTACTTTACTCATTTTATTGCCCACCCATTCATCCCAGCCCTCTCACCTATTCATCCCAACATTCCCCCACACATTCCATTGCCATTCACTAATCACAATCTCCTCCCTGTTCATCTCGATCCCCCACGCTATTCATCCCAATCCTCTCAAACATATCCCATCCCTCTTCAATCATCCCAATCACTCCCCCCCACTCATCCATCCCCCTCCGCCATTCGTTCCAAACCCTCCCTCACCAATCCCTCTCCCTTTCACTCATCCCATTCACCTCACTATATATCCAAATACCCCTCCCTTTACCCTTAGTTAACAAACTGTAGACCAGTTTTTAGTACTGACTTCATATGAATAATCTCCTCCCTGCTCTGGTTTCTCCCATTTTGTTAAAACAGAGTCTGGTCAAGAGAATTATCTATATTATATCTTCTAGAGCACTGCCTAGTGAGTTTAATGTTTTTGGTTTATTCTAATATTATAATCTTGTGCTTACCTTATATGAATTTTATACAGTATATTCATTTTCTGGGCATTTATGGTACTAAATGAGTACCAGGGCGGCAGTCGGTAGAGCGGGTTGTCCACTAATCCACTAATCGTAGGGTTGGCGGTTCGATTCCCGCCCCGGATCCTGCAAGTCACTGAACCCTAAGTTGCCCCCAATGGTAAGCTAGCACCTTGCATGGCAGCTCTGCTACCATTGGTGCGTGAGTGTGTGTGTGAATTGATGAATTAGACACAGTGTAAAGCACTTTGGATTAAAAGCGCTATATAAGTGCGCCATTTACTATTTACCACCAGTTATGTACACGCAGTAATTGTGCAATACTCAGCTTAAAGGTGTACATGTCATCTTTCCCTACCTTTCCCTTGTGTGTTTCCTGCAGCCACTGCCGTAGGCGGATGAAGTAACTCTCATTCAGAGGGCTCAGCTCTCCTAGATAATGTTGGATGTAATCTGCATCTAACTTATCTGCAATAATCACAATGTAAAGCAAAACTTCTTTTACAAAGACATTATCCACTATTGTGCTTTCTATCAGTTATTGAAGTTTAGACAGAAGGCATTTTTTTTATTTTTTGCATTTTGCTAATGATTGAAATGCTCATTGTTCAAATGTCCAAATGAAAATATGGAATGCACTGTTACCTTCTACAGAAACAGGCAATCTCTCTGTAAGATTAATGTGGACTCTTTCAATGTCTTCTTTGATGCACTTGTGTGTGCGAATAGCGGCTGCATTGACTGTTGGCTGGGGGGATGTTGTAGTGGTGGAAGGAGGAGTCCAACGAGGTATATGAGTTATACCCTCTGTTTCTAGCTCACTGAGGTAATATTCAATAATCTCCTTGCCCTGTAGAAATAGGTGAGACAAACCAGGGTTTCCATGCATCATTAATACAAAAAGAAATATGGATGCAAACGGAAAAATAAAAACACCTCGCCAGTACCAAAAAGAAGGGCTTGTAGCGCAGTGTTCAGGAACTGCTCTGTAAATGTCATGGCTGAGCAAATGACAAACCAACACATCAATTAATCCTAACTAATCATTTCTGTGTCCCTCATAACCAACATTTAAGTATGTAGGAGCACTGAATTTTTTTTAGCAATGTCATAGTAGCTACTAACACAATATGTCTCTTTCTTTCTCTCTCACATACAAAAATACAAAGCAAATATATTTGTATTACTATATATTGTAAGGCTCTGCTATTGGGACAATAATTTATATAGTCATTAATACAATGCCTACACCTAAATCTAAGCTTAACCTCAGTAATAGAAGGAACTCTGTTGGCTGTTGTGTTTTGTTTATTTTATATATATATATATATAATTATATATTTACAAAACTTTTTTATACTACACCTTTTTAATACTGGATGCATACTGCCTCATAGCAATCTTCTCTGCTGTACTCTCAAATCCAAAAAAAGCCTTCATGTCCATACTGGCTGACTGCTCAAAACATGTCCAGTCTTCATTTTCTAGGTGCACCTGTGGAGAGATTATTGGATATGGACAGATGATGTAAACTGTACCCTCAACCACACATTTCGGCAACTGATATTTTTCATGGAGATTGCTCTTCAGTGTACAGGGCAGATCTCTGCAGATCTGATTGCGATGTTTATACAGTTCAGTGGCACGTCATGTGTCCAAGGTAAGCAAATAGAGTGACTGCTACAAACAAATGACATCTAACTCAGCCTTTAAATCACTCATAGGAAGATCATTTTTGGTTTATACATACTCTGAAACTGGAGATAAGTTATAAGTTATAAGTACTAGACTATCTGACACATGAATACATTAAGGTGCATTTGGGTCTCTCGTCAAGATTTGCATTAGAAAAATGTCCTCTAAAAGTTTGAAAGCCTCATAATTGATTTGAAGTCATTTAACCAGTGTAGTGTGCATTCCTGACCGTGTAGCTGCAGTGCTCTTTGACGATCACCCTGGTGGAAAAGGATTCATTGTAGGTCTCGATATGTAGGCTCCTCTGTCGCCAATCCAGTGTGTTTTTCTGCACAAAGTACAGGTAGTCCACCCCTGCTATCTGTAGGTATTAAAAATTTAAGATGTAGGATTCTTAATTGCATTGTAACTGTGCTGATTGAATTTGAATTCATTATAGTTCTGTGTGAGTGGAAGTCAACAATAAAGTAAAATAAGGTACAAAAGTAACAAATAATAATACTGAATTAACACATACAGTAAATTACAAAATCAATAATTCATAAGTAAAGATTTTAAATTGTTCTAGATTACGCGCTTAAAGTACATAAAGGCTTAACAGTTGAAGTGGGAATTGATATAGCTGGGGAGGCCTATGGTTCTGGTTGTGTTAGACATGTTAGCAAGGCTGAAGGATGAGAAGGGTAATCTGTAGAACATAAGCTACTTGGATAAAAGTCAAGGCCTGATCAACTTTGGTCTCATGGGTGAGGGTGTGTGATCTTGAAAGACCCAAAACATTACATTACATTTACGCCATTTAATGGACACCCTTATCCATAGCGACTTACCTTTATCTCATTTATACAACTGAGTAGTTGAGGGTTAAGGGCCTTGTTCAAGGGCCCAACAGTGACAGTTTGGCAGTACAAGGATTTGAGCTCATGACCTTCCGATCAGTAGTCCTTAACCACTGAGCTACCACTGCCCTTGATGACCCCAGGTTACACCACTAACAATGTGTTCAAGTGTATCACGAGATGTATTTTAAGACCAGCCTACCAAGTATATGACTGCAGATATAGAGCAGAGGGATTAGCAAAGTCATATTTTTGTTTCCTGTTCTTATAGTTATTAACCTTTTTGACTGGTCACTTGAATAGAATGGGTTTTTAAATAATGTCACCTTAGACCTAATGCATCATGGAGGTGGAAGTTCAGGAACAGAATGCTTTGTTTCACAAATAGATAAACAGGATATCATTGTAGATATTTAAATAATGTTTATTAACTTTAGTGTGTGGGGGGTTATTTTACAGTTAAATGGTCCCTTGCTATGCAGTATCTGAGAACCTCTGCTGTAACCTCTAGTTAATGTATGTAATTATTTGCTTCATGTAAAGTGTGTAGGGGGATAACATTGAATAAAGTGTTATTTTATTGTAGAGATAGGATCTTATAATGCAAAATGTGGAGTGAAAGTCTCCCCCAGTTAAATTGGCTGTCTTGGCTTCATGTACAGTTGTCTCATGTTGCATTGTAGTTTGTGGGAGCTTTGATTTTTGGAACAGAATTACCCTTTTCAACAATCGAGGGGCCTCTACATCAAGAGTACACCTGCGCTCAATTACATGAGTCGCTCCATCCTGACTTTGTCTCTCACTGATGATGTCGCTGTGCACAAAAATGGGGATGAGGGGGCAAGTTGGGAATCTTCTCTCATAGGCCTGTGAAAAGGCATACAAGCACAAGGCATAGATACAGATATAGAGACATAAAGAGATAGAAATATAAATACTGAAATATTGCTTATAACTTGGTTCCATATGAATCTCTAAACAAGTTGATATAAAGACTTTGTCTATGTATATTTATTTGTCCCGGTTTGTCTATGTTTATTTATTTACATGTTTTATCCTTTTGATATCAAAATTCACTTCATATTATTAATATGTAAAATTTTAAAACTGCATGAAACTTAAATAAACCACTGGCATTCTATTATATGTTTTAGCTTTATTTTCTGTTGCTGACTTTACAGCTCATGTGAATAAGGTAATTACTCATGCTGTCTCTCTGTCTATATTTACCCCCAAAGCTTTCATTAAACAGCAAAGCCTTGCTTTGTAGTCTGCCTGGAGATATATAAGACATACACAATACTCTTTTTTCTAGTCTGAACCTAAAGCCCTCTATCTTACTTGACAAAATTCTTTAGTTGTTGCTGTGTTCAGAGTGCAACAATAAAAGGTCAAGTGACAACTGTTAAGTACAGAGCTACAGCTAATTCAATTCTGGGGCAACTGAGCACATTTTTCCTGTTCTTAACTGAAACTCTCCTTAACTTTTTGGCAGACTATATAAGTGAAACATTTTGAGACATTTTGCACGACTGGTTAATTATTCTATTCCCTTATTTCCTCTGTCTGGCTAGTCATGCACATATTTAAACAATAATGTTCACAGAAAGGCTAATCTTTTATAGAATGCAACATTATGAAATGCTTAGGTATACAGTACTGTAAAAAAAAGTATTTATCCCATCCTGATTTCTTTTGTTTTTGTGTAAATGAAATACTACATTGTTTC
Source organism: Noturus placidus (assembly GCA_022414735.1). NCBI lineage: Eukaryota > Metazoa > Chordata > Actinopteri > Siluriformes > Ictaluridae > Noturus > Noturus placidus. Next base: position 148,057 of record JAFFST010053578.1, read on the forward strand.
ATAAATTAAAACAAAATCTAAGATAAAACAAAAGCAACTTGAGTAAACACAAAATACAGTTTTTAAATAAATGGTAGTGTTATTTATTGAAGAAAATAAAGTTACACAGTAACAACTGGGCCTGTGTGAAAATGTGTTTGCTCCCATAGTTACTAATACCCCAGATCTATGAAATGGCATTCATAATGGGGTTCAGCTGGACTAGACACAACCAGGCCTGAATATTGCAAATCCTGTTCCATCCAGTCAACCCTTAAATAGAACTTTTTCAACAGCATGAAGTTGGTTAAAGGGTCTTACCCTCTAATGCACTATGCCAAAACTGAAAGAAATTCCAGAAATGATAAGGAAGAAGGTGATTGAAATATATCAGTTTGGGAAGGGTTACAATGCTATTTCAAATGCTCGGGGACTCAAAATGACCACAGTGAGAGCCATTATCTCCAAATGGAAAAACTCGGCACAGTATTGAACCTGTAGTGGCCGACCTTCCAAAATTCCTCCAAGAGCTCTGCAACTACTCATCCAAAGAGTCACAAAAGAGCCAAGGACAGCATCAAAGGACCTACAGACCTCTCTTGCATCAATACAGGTCACTGTTCATGACTCCACTATCAGAAAGACACTGGGCAAAAATGGCATTCATGGAAGTAGAACAGAAGAAGGTGGAAATGGGATGGTGTGGGGATGCTTTGCTGTTTCAGGGCCTGGGCAACTTTGCAAAAATTAACGAACACATTCTGACCAATCAAAATTCACTGGAGCTGTGGTATAAGCTTCAATAAATTATGTAGATCTCTTTAATACTATTGCACCCTGGAAGTAATAAGAATTATGATTTGAATGGCATATGTCATGAGCATTAAATGGTACCACAAATATAACACTAGTACAACACCTGGCGGCTGTAGCGCAGGTGGTAGAGCGGGTTGTCCACCAATTGTAGGGTTGGCGGTTCAATTCCCGGTCCGGATGACGTGTCCTTGGGCAAGACACTGAACCCCAAGTTGCTGAACCCCAATGGCAAGTTAGCGCTCTGCGTGGCAGCTCTGCTAACGTGAGTGTGTGTGTGAATGGGTGAATGAGACACAGTGTAAAGTGCTTTGGATAAAAGCGCCATTTACCACAGCAGAATCTATTACTGAAAGATCCATTGTTCAAGTCTGTGTTAGGCTATTAATGTCTGCTTTTTGATAGATTTATGTGTTTATACTTCATAAATATTCCCCTCAGTCCCCTCAGCTAGTTTATATTTTTCTTCTTTTCACTTCCCATCAGAGCAGCAGAGTCTTGATTAGCTACCTCAGTGCTTTTAGGAACTGCAAGACAACAAAAATCAACTGTCTAGGGGGCTGTGTGTATTAGTTTAGAAGTGTAAACACATACATTTACCTAGATGCAGAATTTAGCTGACTCATGCTCTCTGTGCACTCTGTGAAGAGAATTATTAACGAGTGATTTGAGAATCTCTGGCTCTTGAAACATGAACTCAATATCAGGTCCGTGGTTTGATTTAAGGTATACTGACATTGTAGTGTGCTGACTTAACCTAACAGCGCCTTCTGTGAATCTGAACAGCCAATATATATTTATACAATCCAGCCAAAAACATCATCAGCTAATTTCCAAGTGGTCACCTAACAGCCACAGCCATCAATTTAGCTGTGATCAATACATAAAGCTGCTGCTTGTCAAGATGGACAACAACCCTTCAAAACACAGCTGTTATGAAACGTTGCTTGAAGTAATCACTGCTGTGCTGTGCTGAAACACATGTCACTGCAGTCTGCTCAATTTTGAAGAAAAAAAAACAAAAACAAAAAAACAACAAAATAATTCTTCAACAGATTTACAAACATGAAATAAGACTAGACAAGTAATAGCAACGCTGATTTCATAACAATACTAAGTGCCAGTAAATACAGACAGCTCACTGAGAAAGAAAATAGTGTGCTGTGAAATAGCTTGCTGTGCAGTGTGGTTTGAAGAGAACAATCAAATGGACATGTTTTTATCATTATAGCCAGAGTCCACCAGCTGGTGTTCCAAAAACCTTCTGAATTTCTTAGGAATGACATTTATTGTTTGTACTGCTATATATTTTCCCTGAAATTGCTCATTTGTAATATAATGTAATGTAATGTAAAACTCTGCGTAACCGTGCCATGCAATATTTTATCACACCATGACAGTTTTTAAGTGCACATGAAATAGCTAGAGAACTATTATTTGATTCTATATGTTGACACATTTCCTTTTGAAACAGAAGCCGTACAGTTCAAATGATTTTGACAAGAGAGAGTAGCATTTGAGGCTGCACTTTCTGCCAAAACTAACCAAACTCAACAGTAGTTTAAAAACCAGTGTAAATAATGCAGAGAGTGTAAAGAAAGCCTAATTTCAGCTGTGTAAAATTTCATACCGCCAATTTGCCTATCGCAATTTTGTTGTGCTCAGTAATCTATATACAGTGATACAGTGCCCCATTATATATATATATATATATCACTTTCAATTATTTATTTTCTCTACTTAGTTATTCTAAGGTATTTTTTTGGAATTCTAAATTTTAGCTACACATATTACCTTGTATCATGGTTTACAATATTGAACTGGACCTATCGTGGTTTTAAACTTTCATTAAATACTCTCACTGTGAACAGAAATTTTCTCTGCCAAGAAACACACAGTGCTGCCTTGTATTGAAATTTGTCTTAAATAAGGAAGCTTTGAAGACAAATGTCCTTATTCTGCCTTTCAAATAGGACTTTATCTCAAGAGTAAAAGTACTGTCTAAAAAAGCTGCCTAACAACTAATGACAGCATTATCATACATGTGGTATGACATCACATTATAAGCACATGCCTAGTCATTCCATTTCTCAATGTCTGCCAAGTCATTTTATATGGTCTATATTTCAAGTGGGGGAAAAAATATAAAGATTTGCTCCATGTGCATTTCACCAAGCTTTCATCTAGTTCTCGCATGGCAGATGTTTGAGGTGCTGGGGTTAAATATTCACCCAGATTGGAAGCAACCCAGTAACTGGTCCAATAGAAGACCATAAAAAGTTATAGAAAGAAGCACCATAAAGTGACAGAGAGACAATTTACACACAGTAAAACAGATGGGAAAGACTGTGGGTTAGTTCATGTTTCATAAGACTCTTACAAACAGTAACAATGAATTAAAAAAAAAAAACCTGTACATTAACTTTGTAGTTGCAATACCTTTCTGTGTACCTTAAACCTGATACTTTATTGCGTATACACACACACTACACACATTTATACAAAAAAAAATTTCTGGTTTTCCCTCACACACACAAACACATGATGACACAAAACCACACTTACCGCCATTATAAGTTCAAAGGGGTACTTGTAGATCCGCACTGGTGACTGATATTTCTGCACCATGGCTGTAGCTTCTCCACTGGTGAATTCCACTGAGGAACTGACAAGGTGAATACAGTCAAGAGTGCAGTCCTCTCAGCTGAACTGCAGGTGTTGTGTAAGTAAGCTGAGCCATGTCATATGACTTGCTATGTCATAAGGCAATGCCCTTATCTGGGAGCAGGAAGTAATATTTGTACTTTTTACAATTTATTTTTAAGGATATAATTAGAATGAATTAATCATTTAACTTGTAGGCTAAAAGTAAAAAGCAAACAATTGTGATTTAAATTTGAATTTTCTAAACTAGTACAAGCATTTTAAGGTAGCAGCTAGTCTACCTTTATTTCCTCCTAAAGAAAAAAAAAGAACAGATGTGTTCACACATATTCTGACCAGTAGGTGAGTCTTAGAGTTCCAAATAAAATCATTTGATACATTAATGTTATCTTTTGCAGAATGAGAATGCATTATTTTCCAGTGCCATTTTTTCATTTATTTAAACTAAAATCCACAAACTGAGTGTTACATACAGTATATAAACTTGAGACTAAAACATTACACAACTGTTTATCCAATTATATAAAACTGAAAATAACCCAATAAACACATCAGAATATATATTATTAACTTAGGACCTTTAATTACATGCTTTATTTATAAAAACATTTAAATGGTAAATGGCGCACTTATATAGCACTTTTATCCAAATCACTTTACACTGTGTCTCATTCACCCATTCACACACACACACACGCACACACACACACACACACACTCACACACACACACACTCACACACTCACACACCAATGGTAGCAGAGCTGCCATGCAAGACATCCATATCTTTTTCCACTTCGTAGGTCGAATGTGACAGTGTCAAAAAATACATCATTCTGACTGGTGAATTATCACTTACAAGTTAAGTTGGACGTAGCATTATATTTACATATTTAATGAGCAAGCCAAAGGTGGCAATGGAAAAGAAAACCTCCCAGTGCTAACATGAGGAAGAAACCATGGGAGGAATCAGATTCAAATCAGACCCATCTTCTTCTGTGTGACACTGATTAGTTCAAGTTCAAGTGGTTTTATTGTCATTTCAACCATATACAGCTGGTACAATACACAGTAAAATAAAACAACGTTCTTCTAGGACCATGGTGCTACATATAACAACACACAGACGTGTGCTAACACAGGGCAGTACAGTACTACTAAAACAGGACAATAGGCACAGTAAGTGACAGTGTAGCGCTGGACAGTACACAGTTCTAGTGTGGAAGTGTGTGATATAATAGGTAGTGCAGAAGATAGGTGTTAAGGAGTAATAATATAATTTAAAACTGGTATAAATGTAAACATAACATGCTATGACTTTTGGGAACACCAAGGAATTTGGTGCTCTTAACGATCTCCACAGAGGAGCCATCGACGTTCAGCAGAGCGCGATCGCTCCGTGCTCTCCTGAAGACAACAACCATCTCTTTTGTTTTGTGCACATTCACAAACAGGTTGTTGGCTCTGCACCAGTCCGTTAGCTGCTGCACCTCCTCTTTGTATGCTGAGTCATTGTTCTTGCTGATGAGACCCACCACGGTCATGTCATCGGCGAACTTGATGATGTAATTAGAGCAGTGCATTGCTGCACAGTCATGAGTCAGCTGAGTGAACAGCAGAGGATCGAGCACACAGCCCTGAGGGTCCCCCGTGCTCAGTGTGGTGGTGCTGGAGATCCTGTTCCCGATCCGGATTGATTTAGGTGTTCCAGTTAAGAAGTCCAGGATCCAGCTGCAGGTTAGGGGGATTATACTCTAAATCATTACTTTTCCATAATTTTATACAAAAAAAGTGTTTTTTTTTAAACAAATAACTTTGTTTCTGCTCTTAGAGGGGGTTTTGTGAGGCTGTAAAACGTACATATGTTTCTACCACAATTGGTTAAAAAATTCCTCTGCACCAACATATTTTGAATGACACACCCCCTGTATTATATTATTATGTATATTATATGTATATATTATGTATATATGTATTGTAAACCTGGAAATAGCAAAGGCAGATAAACTGAAAAAAAAAAATTGGCTTGCACACAACTGACAGTGCAACACACTGGTGTTAACCAGCAAATTAGGCATGTGTAAATGGAGACCTCAGTTTGTGGATTCATAACCTATTCAAAACCTGGATTGTAGTGTTCATTGGTAATGCTAGTGATAAAGCAGTGGGTCAACAGTTAACATCAAACTCACACACACTCAGAGTGAGAATATTGAAGGTGTAGTGAAGGAGCTGAGTTAATAGATTTCTTTAAATCAAACACACAAAGAATAGTAGAAAGCATTTTAATGCAGAAATCCAATTGTGAGGTATTATGCTTTTGTTGCTGGGTTTTTATTTTTTATGGAAGGCATGATGAATGGTGGAGACATTTACTATTGTTGCACTTCAACGACACTGCAATTATTAGACAACAAATCTGAATGCCACTTCAATACATGCTGTTTATTAATAATAAGATGTTATTACATCATTAGTCATGAAAGCATTTATGTTTTCCTGTTGCTTCCATTTATGTTTTCAACAAAATGCATCCACACAGTACTTTAACAATTCTGTATGTATGTATGTATGTGTGTATGTAATACTTTCAGAGGGGTCTGTACTTGTAATACCATGCTTCTAAACAAAATATTTGCATCCATATTGTCATGTATTTCCCCCATATTGTAACACAGTCTGCACATCCATGTTGTGCTTGTTTACCGTAACACATGTGTTTTGTTTTGATTCCTGTCTTGTCTCCACCCATGTCCTGTCATTGGTTGGCTCCCTCACGTTTCCTGATTACTCTCAACTGTTTTCAGTTTGCCCTTTGTTTAGTGTTTGTATTTAAACCCTCATATGTCTTTGTTCTTGGCAAAGTATTGTTTAGTGTGTACCTGTTTGAGTTTACTGAGCCATTTTTTTCTTTGTTCATATGCCCCAGTTCTTGATCTCGTTCTGTCTCCTATTTTGTGTATTTTGGATATCCACTGACACTGCTGTTTACAGATCACCTGACCTATGCCTATTTCTCATTCTTTATTTGGATTCAAGTTTTGGATTTGTCTGCCTGCTTTTCTAATAAAAGCCTTAACTGCACTTGCATCTGTCTTACCTCTCCTTTCCTGACATATAATGGCTTTTACATGTACTCTTTCATTTTGTTCATTCTATTTTGGGAGAACCATGAAATAGCTTAAATATTTATGAATGCCCTGTTCTCAAAGAAGCTAAATTCAAGTGACATTGTCAGAATTAATTCAAATAAAAACTCCTTCCTCCTTTTCTTCAATGTTTAGTCTTGTGTTCATAAATATATTAGGTGTTTCCTTTGTGTGTATCCTTACATTCAGGATATTAGTCTCTACAGCAGAACATAATGTCTGCAGCAAAAGCAGCTGCAAAATATGCGAAGTGTGAAGTGTCAAGACTTTAATACACTGATCCTACATGATTGTTAAAATGAACTTTAATGATCTCACACTTGGGAAATTTCCTGTTATGGCATTCAAACTGTAAGGGATATTTTCATGGGTGATGGGTCATACACTAATATTGAGGGTTGGAGGGATATGTGTGCTGATGTGGGGTGAAGATACTGGTAGGAGTTTAGGAGTGACTCAATAATGTATTACAAACAGACAATATGACATTAGATTTTAATGTCACTATGTACAGTGTTGCTGGAAAGTTTGTGAACCCTTTAGAATTTTCTACATTTCTGCATAAATACGACCTAAAGCATGATCAGATTTTCAAACAAGTAGATACAGTGACCCAATTAAACAAATGAGACAAAATATTACACTTGATAATTTATTTATTAAGGAAAATAGTCCAATATGACATATCTATGAGTGGCAAAATATGTGAATCTTTGTGGTCAGTATATGGTGTGACCCCCTTGTGCAGCAATAATAAGTATATAACAACTTCAACTCTGGGATGTTGGTGGGTTCCCCTTCAAAGGGAGCTTTGATGTTGCTTTTAACGTAACACTATGGGGAGAGCCTCTCGTGCGATTGGCATCTGAAGTGTATGTAAAATCATGCCTATTTATAGGCCTGCCATGATCAGGTGACATGGCAATTAAGCGTGTCACGTGATATACAGTATATACACTTTGTGCCCAATTTGGCATGTTTGTTTCTCATATATGTAAGATCATTAAGATTCAGTTGTGCATTTCAATATTATCGCTTGCACAGTGCTCCTTCGGTTGTTTAAAGCTTGGGTAATCTTTCTGTATCCAAATCCGGCTTTAAACTTCTCCACAACAGTATCTCGGACCTGCCTGGTGTGTTCCTTGTTCTTCATGATGCTCTCTGTGCTTTAAACGGACCTCTGAGACTATCACAGAGCAGGTGCATTTATACGGAGACTTGATTACACACAGGTGGATTCTATTTATCAACATTAAACATTTAGGTCAACATTGGATCATTCAGAGATCCTCA
>JAFFST010053578.1:159310-171728 GCA_022414735.1 Noturus placidus
GGTTCACCACTGTTCCATGTCTTCGCCATTTGTGGATAATGGCTCTCACTGTGGTTCGCTGGATTCCCAAAGCTTTGGAAATGGCTTTATAACCCTTTCCAGACTGATAGATCTCAATTACTTTCTTTCTCAATTGTTCCTGAATTTCTTTGGGTCTCGGCATGATGTGTAGCTTTTAAGGATCTTTTGGTGGACCTTACTGTGTCAAGCAGCTCCTATTTAAGTGATGCCTTGATTGTGAACAGGTGTGGCAATAATCAGGCCTGGGTGTGGCTAGAGAAATTGAACTCAGGTGTGGACAACCACAGTTATAGTAAGGGGGGCAATCACTTTTTCACACAGGACCATGATGGTTTGGATTTTTTTTCACCTTTAATAATAAACACCTTCATTTACAAATTGCATTTTGTGTTTACTTGTGTTGTCCTTGACTATTGTTTAAATTGGTTTGATGTTCCGAAACACTTAAGTGTGACAAACATGCAAAGGAACAGGAAATGAGGAAGGGGGCAAACACTTTTTCACACCACTGTATGAATCACGTAAAATACAAAGGCTTAGTGCCAGCAAAGATACAAAAGAATTGACCACTTATTTCATGAAGAACATGTAGTAGAAAGTCTCTATATAAAGGTGTGTGTGTGTGTGTGTGTATAATTGGAATCAGGTGTGCCTGATCAGAAGTCAGGTGATTGTGAATAAAGCGGTGTGTTTGCATTCTGGGAAGTGTAGTTTGTGGTGGCCATGCTTGTAGGCCATGAAGCATGTTGGGAGATGGAGTCTGTGGAGTGTACTGACCTGACTGGCAACATGCCTATGCAACAGGTAGCATTCTGAGCTTAGGTTAATGATTTCTTGACCGTTTGGGTATAGAAGAAGCCTTTATTTGTCACATATACATTACAGAACAGTGAAATGATTATTTTTTCACATATCTCACACATAACTTGTTAGGAATTTGTTGTCATAGCACAGGGTCAGGCATGATTGCTCACAGCTTGGCAGTGCTGGGGTTTGAATCCTCGACATTCTGGTCAGTAAACCAGAGCCTTAACTATTGAGTCACCACAGTTTTTTTCTGGATTCTCCCACTTGGCTACTTAATTACCCCTAGGTGTGAATGATTAATAGGGTGTATTCCCACCAGTGTTTCTGAAAGGCATGTTCCCTTTCAAAGGGAACTTCAACGTTGCATATAGCATAACAGTATGGAAACGCCTTGAGCGTGACCGATATCTGAAGCTTGTGTAAAATCATGCCTCTACTTATAGGCCTGCCATGATCAGGTGACGTGGACTACCTGGACGACTGGTTAATTCTAGCATGATACAGGGAACTGGCGGTTCAACATCAATATGTTGTTCTCGCCCACATGAAGAGCTTGGGGCTCAGGTTGAATCTCAGAAAAGTATACTTCCCCGGTGCAGTGGACAACTTTTCTGGGGTTACAGGATTTTTACCACGATGAGGGCATTTCTATCCCCAACATGTGTAGTGTCAATCCTATCAACACTGAGCAGATAAAGCTGGACTTTGAGAGACTTTTGGGTGGAGTTCACACATGTGGCCAAAGTCACATATGTATGCTGCTACCCCCATCTCTCTGCTCCCACAAGCTCTAGTGAGAGTTTGCCAAGTCAGTCTGCTAGTAGCACCTTTTGGCCAGCTCAAACATGGTTCTGAGAGATAATATCCCTGCAAGATGGCATTCCTTGGGAGATTCCCGTCTGCAGAGATCCATTGTAGACCCAGTAAACTGCGCAATAGCTACAGTCCTGGAGCTCCTACAAGAACTTTTCTCAGCGGGGTGGGCTCCTTCTACAATCAGGATTACGCGGCTGCCATTTCAGTCAGCCACGCCCCTGTTGAGGGAGCCTCTGTGGGTCAACATCCTCTAACTTTGAGGTCCTTGCGTGGTATCGGACGTCTGAGGCCCATCTGCAGGCCACGCATACCATCCGGGGACCTTCTGTGGTCTTGGAAGGTCTGTCGGGTGACCCATTCGGGCCCTTAGGGACTATGGAAATGGTGGGCCTGGCACCAGCTCATAGATTCTGGTTGCACAACTGAGGTGGTAGAGACCATGTTAAACGGTAGAGCCCCTGTTCCACAAAAAAGTGGGGGTATGCTGTCAATTTTAGGTCTGCGTCATCTGAACCATACTCTTCGGACATACAGGTTCAGAGGCTGATGCTCGAACATGTCATGCCACATATTCAGTTCGAGTACTGGTTTGGGGCGATAGATCTAAGAGGTGCATATTTACACATAGCAAAATGGCTAGCTTTATCCCCTCACTCCTTCACAAAGTGCATGGATGTCACTCTGGCTCTATTGGGAGCCCAGGACATCTGTGTGTCAATCTACCTGGATGACTGGTTAATGCTAGTACGATCCAGGGAACAGTCGGTTCAACATTGAGTTGTTGTTCTTGCCCATTTGAAGAGTTTGGGGCTCAGATGGAATCCCAGAAAAGTATGCTTCCCTGGTGCAGTGGAAAACTTTTCTAGGGGTTACAGGATTCTACTACGATGAGGGTGTTTCTATCCCCAACATGCGTAGTGTCAATCCTGTCAACACTGAGCAGATAAAGCTGAATCTTGGGGTCGAGGTGCATGTGTGGTGTCAGATGGCTGAGGCCCATATGCAGGCCACGCATACCTGTAACCCTGTTAAAAAGAGAGGAGAGAAAACGTTTCTCAGCAGGGTTGGCTCCTTCTACAATCAGAGTTTACGTGGCCGCCATTTCGGCCAGACACACCCCGGTTGATGGAGCCTCTGTGGGGCAACAGCCTCTAATTTCGAGGTTCATGCATGGTGTCAGATGGCTGAGGCCCATCTGCAAGCCGCGAATATCTTCCTGGGACATTTCTGTGGTCTTGGAAGGCCTTTCAGGGGCCCCGTTTGAGCCCTTAGAGTCAGCCTCTGAGAAGCTTCTGACTCTGATGGTGGCTCTTCTACTGGCCCTGACATCTCTCAAGCGGGTGGGAGATCTACAAGCTCTCTATGTTGCCCCCTCCTGCCTTGACTTTGCCCCTGGACTAGCCAAGGCCTTCCTGTATGCTAGGCCGGATAATATTCCTAAAGTGCCTACTTCAGCTGCCCACCCTGTGGTGTTGCAGGCCTTCTGCCCTCCTCCATTCCTCACACCGGAACAAGAGAGGATGCTTTGGTGGTGACAGTAAGGGTGATGCCGTGTCAAAGCAGCGCATCTCTAACTGGATAGTGGAAGCAATCTCTATGGCTTATGGCTAAGAGCTCATGCCATCAGGGCGGTCGCCTCCTCGAAAGCTTTGTCCAAAGGGTTGTCCTTGCAGGATGTGTGTGCAGCTGCAGGGTGGTCTACACCGCACACATTCATCTGTTATTACTGCTTGGATATTCATTCCACCCTGGGCTCGAGGGTCTTGTAGTGGCCCTTGGGCTTGGGTACTTTTTGAACAGGCTGTACACTTGGTATGACGGAGTGGGTATTCTCTTTTCCATACTGTTATGCTATATGCAACTTCGAAGTTCCCTTTGAAAGGGAACGTCGGGGTTACGTATGTAACCCTGTTCCCTGAGAAGGGAATGAGACGTTGCATAGTATTGTCATACCAGGGCAGGCCTGTGAATTTCGTCGAATTTCGCTTCAGATAATATAGGCTGTCGGCATGGTTCACAGGTACCATATATATATATATATATATATATATATATATATATATATATATATCATGCGACGCGCTTAATTGCCACATCACCTGATCATGGCAGGCCTATAAGAAGAGGCATGATTTTACACAAGCTTCAGATACCGGTCACGCGCAAGGCGTTCCCATACTGTTATGCTATATGCAACGTCTCGTTCCCTTCTCAGGGAACAGGGTTACATACGTAACCCCAACGTTTTTGTCAGGTGTGTTTTTGACAGAAAGGAAGCCCATGCAGTCATGGGGAGAACATGTGACAATACACTAAAAGTAACTGGAGGTATAATGCATTCTGTAATGATTTGTGGTAACCATGGGCAATCAGGCTAAAACTGAGTTACTTCTCTGTTTATATGTGCCTCGAATGATAATGGCTTACAACAATTTCCTCCATCTGAAAAAGTAATTTCCTCTCTTACAGTCCAGATTATACACATTATATTTTAATTCATGAATATCTTTCATTAGCAGGCTGCAATGACTGTGTTTATTTAAAAAGTAAAAACATTACTGTCTCTGAGTACTGAGTTATTTTGTTTTTCAGCAGTTGTTTGTCAAATCCATATACCTGTATATGTCTATCAAGTAGTTAATGATAGCTAAGCTCCAACACAATAAGAACCATGTTAAATGACACACAATTTCATATTTATTGCATGAAATTAATTAAAAGACAATCATGGTCTTCACAAACAAACATAAAAAGGACTATAAAGAAATAAATAAATAACACCACCCACCTCCAGCAGGCAAGCATCTAATAATCGGAAGCCATTTGAATTATAGACCATGACTTTTTATATGTGCTGTTTTCTCTATATCATCCCTGTGTTTGGCTGTTAATGGGGAATAATGGTATAAAACACATATAAATAGCAGTAAAAGTGAGGGAAAATATGATTAGTTTCTTCAGGAAGAGAAAATCTTCTACTACAGATGAGCCAGACTTTCAGTAACTATAGAATAGACACATCCTGCATCTCAATACAATTTTTAACATCATCTCATTGACTTCCCCTTCCTAATACATTATCATCTAAACTGAACCTCATTACAAATGCCCTCAGATGCCCCGGGGATTTTGCCAGGAGGCGTTGCTACAAGTGATGCAATGTCTACATAAAATGGCAAATGAAGCATTTTAAAGGACAATGAATATGCGTTTTATAGGATACGAATATAAATATGAATACGCAAGATAATGAATATACAAAAAAAAACAACATTTGGTTCACTATACGTTAATATTTTTTACACTTGTAATAGCTTGGGAGTTTCTTAAATGCCCCCTTTAAATCCTTTTTCGTATTTCATTAGATCTGTGAAAGACAGCGCCACATTGATGATCACTGTTGTAATCTCAATTGTCAACATATTTTTAAAAGTGTTTGTTAGTCTGATTTTGTGAGTCATACTGTATGTAGTGTAAATGTTACTTGAATTGTTCATTAGATGTTAAAACGTCTTAATTGCACAAGGGTAGTAAATAATATTTTCTTTCATCTACAGTAACCTTTTTACCATGGTGCTGGTCTTGTGGATATGGAGGTGATTGTGGGATTACTGGGGCGAGGCAACTGAATGGGGTAAATAGTCAAAGTGCCAAAGTGTCCTTGGGCAAGACAGTGAACCCCAAGTTTCTCCCAATGGCAAGCTAGCACCTTGCTCTGATACCATTGGTGTGTGAGTGTGTGTGAATGAGTGAATGTCTAAAGTGCTTTGGATAAAAGCACAAACAAAGGAGATTTATCAGGACCCCAGTAAAAGAACTGTTGATGCTCATAAGGCTTTCAAAACCATCTCTAAATAGTTTGGACTCCTATATAAGTGCGCCATTTACCATTAACATTAGCCAATGTGAGAGAGGTTAGACCTTTAGTTGCTTAGAAGTTACCCAAGGGTTCCTAAGTGACCTCGCGGACTATTCCATGTCTTACTCTTGAAGTGATCTTTGTTGGTCGACCACTCCTGGGGAGGGTTACAATGATCTTGAATTTGAATCCATTTATACACAATCTGTGTGACTGTGGATTGGTGGAACTATTTAGAGATGGTTTTGTTAGCCTGATGAGCAGCAACAACTCTTTTTCTGAGGTCCTGAGAAATTTCCTTTGTTTGTGCCATACACTTCTACAAACATGTGTTGTGAAGAACAGATCCCTGTTCTTGAAATATAACAGGGTGCTCTCTCACACCTGAATGTTATTCCATTGATTGAAAACATTCTATTTTCAATTTTATATGAATTTATAATCCAAGAGGTTCACATTTTTTTGCAACTCATAGATATGAAATATTGGATCATTTTCCTCAATAAATAAATGACCAAGTATAATATGTTTGTCTATTTGTCTACTTTTGTGACATTATTTTTTGAAAATCTGTTGTTTTATGTTTTATGTCATATTTAGGCAGATATATAGAAAATCCTAAAGGGCTCACAAACTTAAAAGCACCACTGTATATTACATGAGGTGAATAAAACCTTTAAAATTAACATTTAAAATGAATCACACTTTCTCTTTCACTTTTATTAGCTTTCTCTTTATCTCATATTAAGAGAGACTACAGCTATATTTGTCTTGATCCAATACACTTCAATAGAACTTCTAAGTTCAGCAGCATGCAAGAGCTGGAAAATTTTCCCAAGTCTGTTTTATGGGAGCATTTTGGCTTCCAGAAACATTACAGTTTGCAAATCTGCCAGATACGGTATGTACAGTATATAATGCATTTGACTAATATACTGCCCACATACTCACATTTACAGGTGCTTGCACACACACAGCAAACTCTCTGCTGCGTTCAGGTAGCTTTTCCCGGCTGATTCAGTCTGGGCTAAAGAAATCAGCATGGTGAATAGGAAATTAATATTTAGTGCAGAACGTAGGATTCAAAAAGACACCAGAGTTACAGAGAGCAACGTCACTCTGGCATCATGCTGCAGAATAAGAAATGCTCCGTGCTTCACACAGGCCACCTAATAATAATAATAATAATAATAATAATAATAATAATAATAATAATAATAATAATAATAATAATACATTCATACATACATACATACATACATACATACATTCATCCATACATATTCAAATAAATAATTACAAATTATTTTTTTTTAGATTTATATTTTTATTGATTCTCAAACACTTTTCAGAGTACAACAAAATATATCAATACAGAATCAACATTTTTGCCCCAATAACAGCCCCTCCCACCCCACCCAGGAATGTTTACATGTGATACATTTACTTATGATTCATGTACATGTAATTCAATTACATATGTTTCATTTTTCATAAATCCATACAGAATCAAAAAAGGGGGGGGGTGCATAGTATTGACCGGATAGTATTGCCCATCCACTGTGTACATCCTTGAAGTAGGTAATAAACTGTTGCCATTTTCCCAAAAATGAATCTCCCCTACCTCTGATGTTATACTTGATTTTCTCCAGCTTCAAAAACAATATTAGATCTTTAAGCCAGACTGATATAGAGGGGGGTTGCGGAGAGGTCCAAGACAACAATATTCTGCACCGAGCAAGCAACGATGCAAAGGCCACAACACTAGCTTGTCTGAGGTTCAGAGACTGACACTGAGATGAAACACCAAAGATAGCAATTAGAGGACAGACCTCCAAATTGATTCTAAGAATGTCAGACATAGTCCTAAAAATTAATAATTACAAATTCTATTAAATTAATTAAATAATAATAAAATAATCTATTCAAATAAATAATTAAAAATTTAGGGTTGGTGCGCTACAGAAAAATAAGTACACCCCATGGAAATTGTTGGATTTTTTTGACATATCTGTACAAGCAAACATTTGATCATCTTTAAAACAGTAGCTATTAATTAAGTTGATATACTTGAACAAAACCACAAGGAAAATTAACTTTTGAAATAATTTATTCAACAGAAACATCAATAGAAAAAAAGTACATATACCCTTGTAATATTGCCCCCTTTAGCAGAAATAATGTTTTGCATAATTGTCCACCAGGCTTGCTAGAATTTTTGACCATTCTTCCATGCAATATTCTTTCAGCTGCAAGATGCTTGAGGGTTTTCGAGCATGTAATGCTCGTTTTAAATCCCCCCACAACATTTCAATGTGATTTGAATCCGGGCTTTGACTAGAACATTCCATAACCCTCCACTTCTTCTTTTTGAGCCATTCCTTGGTGGATTTGCTAGTGTGCTTTTGACCATTATCCTGTTGAATGGTCCACTTTCGGTTCAACTCTTGAACCGAATTCACCGATTCACCGATTCACTCTTGGATATGATGCAGAATTCATAATGTCTTTGGTCTGCGGAAAAAAGACTGATATTGCTGTGGCCAAACAACTCTATCTTTGATTTGTCTGTGCAGAGCACATTATTCCAAAACGCCTGGTCTTTGACTATATACTCATTGGCAAATTGTAGTCTTTCAAAGGCTTTTTCCTGGTACGCCTCCCATTTGTGCAATCTCTTTCTGATTGCACTTTGACACCAACAGTTGCTAGACTTACTAGCAGATCCTGTGATGAAATTGTGGGGTTCTTGGAAACTTCTTTTTGCATCAGATGGTCTGCACTTGGGCTGAATTTGCTGGAACGGCCAGTCCTGGACAAATTAGCAGTCATTTGAAATCTGTACCATTTGTAGATTATCTTCCTTACAGTGAAATTATGTATTTAAATTTTTAAAATTTCCAACTTTGTTTGGTGATTTTTTTTTTTAATTCACAAAAATCGGAAATGTTCTGTATGCACACTATACTTACCTAGGTATCCCTTAAAAATTGAGACTGAGACTCTAACCCTTCCCATATAAATTGACCATAAAATTGTAACTGTGATCAATCTCGAGCATTACATTTGGACTTAAGTTCTAAGTCAAAGGAATAAGAATGTGCAAAATGTTTATATATGTACATGCACCTTGTAATGTGAGGTCAGTTTTTGTTCCTAGAAGCTAAGACCATCCTGAGCCATGATACAGAGATTTCCATAAACAGCTGTATAACCAAAATTGTTATGTGTCATGTCACAAAGTTGGCTGTCTGAGTTAAACCAAGTAAAAAAATAAGAAAAAAAAAAGAAAAATGTTTTTGTAATGCCAATGCATAGAGGTAATTAGTCAAAAAAAACCTACAAATTTAAAATGGTCACGCTACCTGCATTACCACTTGAAATGGAATGAGCTCACTGTCATTTGTAACTGTCATGTGTCAGTCATATTGAAATCAACTAGGTACAGTATCAGGTAATTGTCTAAGCTAATCACAACCATCATATAACAAAAGAGATTATCAATTTTCATAAAGAGCCCCATTAAACTGAAATTATATTATATGTATGCTGCTTAAAATTCCAGCAGCCGAATATAAAACATCTTCCTATGTCCCTGGTACAGTTAAAAAATATAATTATTACACAGGTCAAATGATGGCCCTTTAAGGAATTAAATCTCTAATTGCCTAATACTAGAAAGTATTGTATAAAAAGGTCTTAGCTCGTAAAATTGTGCTTGTTTTACTTTGTAGATTGGTGTGACACACTATAGTCCTGGGAGTGTAGAGTTCAGCACAGTTTTCTGATTATTTCCCTGCTCAAACACACCCACTAAACCTAGTAATTAACTGGTATGATGAATTTGATGTCTTTAAGCAAGGAATATGTTGTAGACTAACACACTTTCAATTTGTCCAATCTTGAGAATTGATTTGACTGACTCACATAAAACAGTTCTTTAATTTAATTATTATGAAACCAGAGAAAACAAACTCATTCATATAATGACTCACTAAAGTATGGTAAGTCCTCTCAGAGGAGAAAAGCAAGAAAGCATCACAATAATGAGTGTGTGGAAGAGTGAGAAGAATATTGGATGTAATAGCACTTTACTGTGGAATTTTTTTAGAGGACTGAGTATGAGAAGACCTGTAAAAGACCTGTGTATATTTGCAAAGAGAACATAATTAGGGCATGCTTTCATGGACTATCTTTGTGGGTCATTTATCTACATATATCAGATAAGCAAGAGTGATTCTAGACTAAATATATACTTCCATCAAGAATTTACTATGAGAGAAGCATATGATCCGTGGGCACAAAAACACATAAAAAATATGTAAATGTAAGAAATGTTTCGTGGTTATTTTGTTTACACTTTTTTTCTCATTTAGACAAAGGAGATCATAAAAAAGTATGAACAATTTTTTCTTTCCTTCCTTGTGAGCATCTTTTTCTGTGATTCCGTCCAAATATCGAGCAACATTTTCTTGGCTTTTCAGCGTGGGCAGGCAAGATGGAGCCATCAAACACAGCCTCCTTTTTGCCATTAAGTCTCAGGAACACAAGCCCATAAACTAAATCTGGTGTTATTTTCATTTGTGCCAAAAATATTCATACATTTGTCTCAAATACTGAATTGCATTTGTAGCTGTTCAGATGTTTCTGCTGTTATGTGTCAGCCACACCTAACTCTAAGAAAGGTTTTTTTGTTAAAACATCCATATATACACACTGACAGGTTATTAAAGAACCATCAAAGCAGTAAATCTTTTCATTAACAGTAACAATAACAACTAGGAAGAATTCTGTGAAATTTGTTCATCTAACAGAGAGGTAACCTTAAAGCATTTACTAAGATTTACACTGTCTACTGATCTCTACTGAATGACCCTAATTGTTCACAGTCATCATATATCACTAACTTTATCTTAGTTATTGATACTTGCTGACTGTGATTGGAAAAAATTGTTTTGTAGCACTTGTATGCTGTAGAATGGGCGGCTGTGGCTCAGTCGGTAGAGTAGGTTGTCCACTAATCCACTAATCGTAGGTTTGGCGGTTCGATTCCCGGCCCGGAGGACTCCACATGCTGAAGTGTCCTTGGGCAAGACACCGAACCCTAAGTTGCTCCCAATGGCAACCTAGCACCTTGCATGGCAGCTCTGCTACCATTGGTGTGTGAATGGGTGAATAAGACACAGTGTAAACTGCTTTGGATTAAAGCGCTATATAAGTGCACCATTTAGAATATATATTTTTAAATTAAATCCTACCTCTTATAAACTGGTCTTGATAAAGAAATTGAATTAATTTCCCATACTGGACTAGTACTAAGGAATGTTTGTTGGACAAATCTAACGCTTCTAGTATGGAATGTACTGAATAAAGCAAGCAGGCTTTTTTAAACTGATGTTAATTTTCTCACTAAAACAGTGATTGTTGCAGAGCTGGTGCTAGTTAAGATTGTAACTGCAGTTTCATTATAAACAAAGACACTTACCAGGCAAGCCCACATCTTATAGCACCCATAAACTTAAGAGTGATCACTGCTGCAGCTGCTGTCTTCCGTTCTAGCATCCTCGCATTTCAAGTGTTATGGGTTGAATTTATCCTATCAACCCTACTTAGGCCATCTTTAAAATGGCCACCCAAGGTAAAGTCTGTCAGTGGTGCCTGTGCGATGGCAGAGACCAACCCAAACTGGTCCTCAGGCACTGTTGAGATGAACGTGGTGACTCAGCTGGCAGGTCATTAGACTGAAATCTGTTAGCCTGAAAGAGTCTCACATATAATTATAATAATTAATAATTATCAATTTGTATAGCGCTTTTTTACAATGGTACATTGTCTCAAAGCAGCTTTACAGAAAATATCATTTTTACATTTACAAGCGACTTACTAATGAGATCACATTCACACACCAATGGTAGCAGAGCTGCCCGCTTGCCATTGGGGGCAACTTAGGGTTCAGTGTCTTGCCCAAGGACACTTCGGCATGTGGAGTCACCCGGGCCGGGATTCGAACCGCCAACCCCACGGTTAGTGGATTAGTGGACAACCCGCTCTCCCGACTGAGCCACAGCCGCCCATATGGGCCTGTGTTTTTAGCATTCATGTGCTCTCTGATAAGAGGCAAGAAAGATTACTGGTCATTGCACTGTAAATGACTCCTAATTTAATTTCCTATCTACAACACATGTGGGAAATTCATTTAGGACTTAATAATTAACTGATCAATTGTATCACGTATGTCAGGAGTAGGGAAAGATAGCAAATTGCAGGCCAGTGTGTCCCGAGGACTTGAATCCCTGATCTAGAGTACTAGCAACTACTATGTTTGTATCAGTGGAAAAGGGGTATAAGAACCCCATATTGTGTGATTTTGTGCTCAGCTATGTGCTAAAACACAAGTCAAATATAAATATATAGAGTCAAGTGAAAAATATATATTTTCAATAATCTCACTGTCATTATGGGATATTGTTTGTAGAATTTTGAGGAAAATAATTAATTTAATCCATTTTGGAATAAAGCTGTAACATAACAAAATGTGAGAAAAGTGAAGTGTTGTGAATACTTTCCAGATACACTGTGTGTGTGTGCGTGTATGTATGTATGTATGTATGTATGTATATATGTATGTATATATATATATATATATATATATATATATATATACAGTATATACAGTGGTGTGAAAAAGTGTTTGCCCCCTTCCTCATTTCCTGTTCCTTTGCATGTTTGTCACACTTAAGTGTTTCTTAACATCAAACCAATTTAAACAATAGTCAAGGACAACACAAGTAAACGGCTGGGCTCAGC
This sequence comes from Noturus placidus, assembly GCA_022414735.1. Classification (NCBI taxonomy): domain Eukaryota; kingdom Metazoa; phylum Chordata; class Actinopteri; order Siluriformes; family Ictaluridae; genus Noturus; species Noturus placidus. The sequence continues at coordinate 171,621 of JAFFST010053578.1, forward strand.
TGTTTAAACACAAGGGCGGCTGTGGCTCAGTCGGTAGAGAGGGTTGTCCACTAATCCACTAACCGTGGGGTTGGCGGTTCGAATCCCGGCCCGGGTGATCCCATGCCG
>JAFFST010053578.1:183362-206734 GCA_022414735.1 Noturus placidus
GTTTCACCTTTAATAATAAACACCTTCATTTACAAATTGCATTTTGTGTTTACTTGTGTTGTCCTTGACTATTGTTTAAATTGGTTTGATGTTCCGAAACACTTAAGTGTGACAAACATGCAAAGGAACAGGAAATGAGGAAGGGGGCAAACACTTTTTCACACCACTGTATATATATATGGTGTGTGTGTGAGGCGGACGTGCTAACCTCTAATATATATATAGTATATATATATATATATATATATATATGCAGGGGCACACGGTGGCTTAGTGGTTAGCACGTGCGCCTCACACCTCCAGGGTCCAGGGCTCGAGTCCTGCAGGGGCCGTGTGTGTGCGGAGTTTGCATGTTCTCCCCGTGCGTCCGGATACTCCAGTTTCCTCCCCCAGTCCAAAGACATGCTGATTGGCGTGTCTAAAGTGTCCGTAGTGTATGAATGGGTGTGTGAATGTGTATGTGATTGTGCCCTGCGATGGACTTTCTGCCTTATGACCGATGCCTCCTGCTATAGGCTCCAGGTTCCCCCTGACCCTGATAATGGAGTAAGCGGTAGAGGATGGATGGATGGATGGATATACTGTATATGCAGATAAAGCATAACATTAAAACCACTGATAGGTGATGTGAATAATATTGATTATCCCGTTACAATGGCACCTGCCAAGGGGTGAGATTTATTAGGCAGCAAGTGAAAAGTCATCTCCAAAATGGCAGGTCTTGTGGGGTGTTCCTGGTCTGCAGGGGATAGTGCCTACCAAAAGAGGTCCAAGGAAGGACAACTGGTGAACCAGTGATAGGGTCATGGGCACACAAGGTTAGTCCGTCTGGACTACCGGCAGAGGTATTGTGATGCTCTGGGAAATGTTCTACTCTGAAACCATGTGTCTTGGCAAGTGTAAGTTACTTTGACACATACCAAATACCTAAACATTGTTGCAGACCAAGGGGTTTCATGGTAGCGGTATTTCGTAATGGCAGTGGTCCCTTTCAGCAGGATAATGGGCTCTGGCACACTCCAAAATTGTTCAGGAATGGTTTGAGGAACAAGAAAAAGAGTTCAAGGTGTTGACTTGGCCTCCAAATTCCTCAGATCTCAATCTGGTCGAGCATCTGTGGGATATACTGGAAAAGTCCTATCTGAGGCCCAACCTAACAACTTACAGAACATAAACGCTTACACAGGTCTGTTCGTTTTTAACTCTCTGTTAATCTGAAAAGGCTTCCTGACTTTGTCTAAGTAACTATATATCATTTTACATTTGCATATTGCAAATTGCATATTGCAAATTTCCATTTTGACATATTGACATGAGGAGAACATGACAAACTGTGTACCAACAGTAACCGAAGTGGAGGATCTAACCTGGGACTCTCAGAGGCGATTCTGGGGACTGTGGAACCATGCAGGGAGTGCTACCTACTGACCCAGTTTCACAGCTGTATGAGATTCTGTTCAGTCTGCACAAATAGTTTTAGCAAAGAACAATAATAATAAGTAGGAGAAAAATTTCTAAGGAAATCAAGAGCACTTTTTATTGTACTGAAATTAGTGACCTTTATATAAAGAAATACTTGGTGGATGGGCCAGATTATTTACTAATAATCTACATACTAGATTATTATTATTAGTTAACAAAGGTTTCACTAGTTAATTAAAGAACATAATTAAGATTATTTTAAAGAACTGCTTAGTGTTACAAACCTTTTCAGGAAAGTCGTCTCCCATGCGTTCAACACACATTGAAAAAATGTAGTAAATACAATCATAGAATAAAAAATTCCAAAATAAATTTTCTGCAAATATTAATGCACAGTATTGATAAACTTACAAAATAGGGATTTTTTTTAAATTGTTCCATGTGCAAAAATTTGGACACCCTTCTAGTAAAGCCTCAGAAAAAAAATGAAGTTGGAAATGTTTTAATTGACTAATTGGGACTTACTCAGGTCAAGAATTGTTAGATACAACAATTCCAGAGTGTAAAAATTTCTCTTAGTCTTTAAACCATATGCTAACACTAGACAGGCATGGGCTCCTCTAAGCTGCAGCCTGAGTATTTGAAAATGGTGCTAGTTGATACCTACAAAGCAGAGATAGGCTATAAGTGGATATTGAACTGCTTTCATCTCACAATTTCCACTGTCCGAAATGTCATTAAGAAATGGCAGTTAAGGGGAATTGTGCAAAGTCAAGACAAGATATTGAACAAGAAAAGTTACAGAACTGCCCGTATGTTTAGAAGAAAGGCAAAGCAAAATCGCCAAATGACAGGAAGGACCTGCAGGAAGGTTTAACCGACATTGGAAGGTATGTTTGGAAAAAAACAACAAAGCATTTGATGAAAAGATACCTTGCTAGCTGTTATGCATGGATGTGGATTTATTATGCCTTGGGCTTGTGTGACAGCCAGTGGCATAGGAAACATTGCACAGGTAGATGGAAGAATAGATTCCAGGAAATATCAGTACATTCTGGAAGAAATGTGACACAGTGATCCAAAACAAACCTTAAAATCCACCACAAACTACTTCAAGAGATGCAAGCTGAAGCTTTTGGAATGGCTCTCAAAGTCCCCTGACTTAAACATTATTGAAAATGTGGGTAGATATTAAACATGTTGTGCATGCAAGATGGTCCAAGAAAATTTCACAACTAGAAGAATTCTGCAAGGAATATTGAATGAAAATTCATTAAACAAGAATTAAAAGACTTCTAGCTTACAAGAGAAAGCAGTTGCAGGCTGTTATATCTGGCCAAGGGGGTTGTTACTGTACTGAATTAATAGGGTGTCCAAAATTGTGCACATGCCACATTTAATTTAATTTTGTTTTAATATTAAGCATATAGAAAGTAACTGCATTAATAATTGCAGAATTGTTTTTAAATAATTTACTGCAGAGGTTGTTTTTACTTCACTTGATCAATAAAGTATGTATTTTGGCCAGAGGTGCCCAATATTTTGCATACAACAGTATACCAGCATGTAAATTTTAAATAACACTATAAGTTTTCAACCAAATCTGCACTCTACAGTATATGACACTGTTTTACAGTGGGGAACTTTAACCAGAAAGGGGTGCACTTAATATCACAAGTGGCTTTAATTATATATGTCTGTTTGCAAACTATAATCAGAATCTATACAAGTTTATACATCCTATAGAAATAATTTGTGCATGTGACAGAATCTGTTTGGATTGATACAAAGAGCAGACATACTGAGCAGCCATACAGTAGCTTTGTGCAAAGTATTATTATTCAAACCATGAAAGGACTATACATTACAATTAAACTATTCAATTTCTTGACTGCCTTTTCCCTTTTTGATCTTGTGTCACAATAATGGCTTCCCTAATATCTTTTTTCTCTCGGTCTCTGCAGGATTTTTGTGGTAGGGCTTGGCTTCTTCAGCCTCTGCTTCCTAATGACCTCTCTGGGGGGCCAGTTTTCGGCCAAACGACTTGGAGACTCTCCCTTCACCATTCGCACTGAAGGTACACATCTGCTATTAGTCAATTTTCAGTTTAATTGTTTAGACAGGTAGAAGCAGCATGTATCATCTGATTTAGTAGTGCTAAACAAAGAGTGGGTTTAAGGATTTGTTACTATGGGGGATTTCAAATTGGTTTGCACTGAGGTGTTTTTTTTAGGCAGTACAGTGTTAATGGTTTTACACACACACACACACACACACACACACACACACACACACACACACACACACTCACACACATACACAATCCAAGTGCTGTTAATGGAGATCACAAACATTGTTAGGGGTTAGGATTAGGGGCAGATTAACAGTAGGTTTACCCAACATTCTGAAAAGTGCATTATTTTTTCTCCCAGTAAAAAACAAAAACACACATTTTATTTAATAATCCAGTCAGAGAAATGAATACACTTAAATTGTTCCAAAATTTGGCAGTAATATAAACACAGCTCGAAGTCAGGATGCTGGGAAGACAGACAGAGAGAGAGAGAGAGAGAGCAGAGAGAGCAGAGAGAGGGAGGGGCAGAGCAGCAGTAAAGTAAACTAATGAGAGAACAAAGCCATATGGAACAGGTAAAACATTCTCCTTTCCTATTAATGTTTGGAGATTAATTACTCTATGAGTTTTACTGCCAGCTAGCAACTTCAAATTCTAGACAACTGCTGCATTAGTCATCACCTTTTCAAATTCAGGATCATATTTGCATGCTGTCATTTTCTATGCACATTGCAGCTATAGAGGAGCACATGCCAATACACAAACATCACAAACAAGAGGACAATAAACTGGAATAAAGTAATGTTGCTTATAAAACAGTGACATAGACTGGTGTTCTGAGCTTATGTGATGTGTGAAGTTATCAACTTTGCTAGTTTGTAAATAGTTTAGTTAGAAGAATTCATGTACTGCGCGACCATAATTTGAATCAAAGAGTATTAGACCTTAATGCTAATATGTGTCATATGTGTTGACCATATGTACTTACCACTCTAATAATAACAATGCTTAACTTGCAGTTATCCATTTAGCAGTGGCACAATGCAAAGAATCATTTAGATACAGCTTTAGTTTTTGTTCATATCAAATATCAGAACTGGGGGAAAATGTGATCTAAGTGACTTGTGATCTCATGAATGTTGGTGCCAAACAGGGTGGAAAGAGTATTTCAGATACTGTTGATCTCTTGGGATTTCAATGCACAGTTTATAATGGTGCAAATAAAAACAACAAGAACAACAAAAAAATCCAGAGCGTGCCTTTTCTGGTGGCAGAATACCAGATGGTGGCGCGGCAGTAGCACACAGCGGTTTCTCTGGATCCAAAATGGTACTATTTTTGTTTCTTATCCCAATTATTTACAGTATCTGGACATCGGCGCATACAGAAATCATGCATCAACCAACCTGCATTATGATCTGCTGGAGAAGCTACGCAATCTCGGCTTGCTGCATGGACTAGGCCTCCAGTGGTCCGGTGGCCTTGGAAGGGTGCATCATAAACAGTGTGCAAGGAAGCAGAAGCACCGCAAAAGGGTGGGAGTCCATGATTGGCTAAAAGCAAACCCTAGCCGTCTGTCTCTCCTGTCCATACCGCTCTCCAATGTCTGCACCCTAGACAATAAACTGGACTAGATCCGACTCCAGCAGGCAATACGGCGTGTGTTTAGAGACTGCTGCATCTTTGTTTTCATGGAGATGTGGCTCAGCAACAGAGGTTTGGACCCCGCCTTTTAGCTAAATGGGCTCCCCTCATTTCATGCTGACAGAAATATTATTTAACTTGGGAATTCACCACTGTTCTTATTTTCGGAATGTACATTCCCCCCAGTGCTAATGCTAAGGAGGCACTCTGTGAACTGTATTGGGCTATTAGCGAACTGCAGAATACACATCCTGATGGACTGTTTATCATCGCTGGAGATTTTAACTATGTGAATCTCAAATCAGTGCTCCCTAAATTCCATCAACTTGTGAACTTTGCAACGAGAGGCGTGTACACACTGGATCTTGTTTACGAAAACATCCCTGGTGCATACAGAGCGGAACTCCACCCCTACCTCGGCTACATATCTGTTATGATAATCCCAGCATACAGACTGTCTTCAGATGCTCCAAACCTGTTTTGAAGCGGGTGAAATCCAGGCCAGCAGGAGCCATCTCTTCTCTTTAGGAGTGTTTTGAGCACACTGACTGGCGCATGTGGCAGGGAATTCAGGTCATCAGCAACTACAGGATAACATCCCCTGCCTGTGACAGAGATGACACCCTTCCAGATACGCTGAACAAACTTTATGCTCGGTTTGAGGTGAACAATGACGTGGAGGCAAGGAAGACCACCCCTATTACCAACGTCCAGGTGCTGTGTCTAACCACTGCTGATGTGAGGAAAACTCTACGCAGAGTTATCCCACAAAAAGCTGCTGGACCAGACAACATTCCTGGCCGAGTGCCAAGAGGATGTGCAGTTCAGCTGGTGGATGTTCTCACTGAATTCTTCAACATCTCCCTGAGCAGTGCCGTCGTTCCAACGTGCTTTAAGGCCACCGTCATTGTCCCCGTGCCGAAGACGTCTTTAATGTCCTGTCTCAATCACTACCATCCCGTTGAAATCACACACTTCATTATTAAGTGCTTTGAGAGGCCCTTCATGAGGCATATCATGACCCTGCTTCCCCTCTCACTGGACCCTCTGCAGTTTGCATATTGCCCCAACCGCCCAACAGATGATGCCATCACCACCACCTTGTAGCTGGCCCTCACTAGCCCGAATAAATAGGATACCTAAATTTGAATGCTGTTTATAGAATTCAGTTCAGAATTCAGCAGAATCATTCCTCAGCACCTAATTAGAAATCTGAGTGTGTTGGGCCTGAACACCACTTTCTGCAACTCGATCCTGGTCTTGTGACTGGGAGTCAACCCAGATCAGGAACAGCATCTCCATCACCACCACACTGAGCATGGGCCCACCCCCGGGCTGTGTGCTCAGTCTGGTGCTGTTTACTCTGCTGACTCACGACTGTGCAACAATGCATAGTTTGAATCACATCATCAAGTTCACCGATGACATGATCTTGGTGGGTCTCATCAGCAAGAACAATGAGTCAGCATACAGAGACGAGGTGCAGATAATGGACTGGTGTAGAGCCAACAACCTGTCTGTGAAAGTGGACAAAATAAAAGAGATTGTTGTTGACTTCAGGAGAGCACAGAGCAACCACACTCTGAAGAACATTGATGGCTTCATCTCCATTGATGGAGATCGTCAAGAGCTCCAAATTCCTTGATCATTGGGGTCTCTCGTCCCTCCATCATTGACATTTACACCAAAGTCAATCTCAAAGTCACCAGCATTGTGGATGACCCTACACAGCCCTCATACAAACGCTTCACCCTCCTGCCATCTGGAAAAAGATAAAGAAGCATTCGGGACCTCACGGCCAGACTGTGTAACAGCTTCTTCCCCCAAGCCATCAGACTCCTCAATACTCAGAGAGCATGGACTGACACCCACACATGCAAGTACACTGTGCCTAGGCTTCCTGTTTCATGCACTTTCTGTAAAAATTTGTAGGTCTTATTTAGTTCTATTAGCTGGACTGTTAATCGGGGCTGAGCCCAGCTTCTTCTGCATGCATTTTTTCCAGCTCAGCTAGTAGTCTAAGTTTTGTTTTATGGAAGGTGTGGTAAGTTAGCTGTCAATGTATGACTTGATCAGAAAAAGTTGGATTTATCATAAAACTTGCCTTGGGTGCTATCAGTGTTTGTAGGACTAGTAGGCTAGTTTGGTGTTGCTAGCCAAGGGGAGGCACTACTAAGCTGTGGGTTTAGTTGCTACAGCGCCATGCAAAGTACATTTATCTTAAGTTATGCTCTGCTCATAACATGTTCACGTAAACTGGAACTCATATAGACATTTACACACCTTGTTTTCCTGCTGTTTTCCTGCTCAGTATGAGAGGATCTTAGTGTTTCAGTTTCAACCTTTTAATGGATAAAAAAAAAAGTCATATATCCATTTTCCCCCACACTAACTTTGTGAGCTAGCGCTTGGCAACATTTAGAGCTGCCAGTCAATAAGGCACGAGTATTTCCACTTATTTTCCTTTAAACCCTGATTAGCCTTGCCTCATTCACTGAATATATAAAATTACAACAACGCCGTCTTCTTGTACTGATATTGAGTTACACAGTGACAAACCAATCCAAGTGAATAATTATTCTGGGCTAAAGAAAAAATCTTTGGGGCTACATGTTATGATACCTGAGGTGGAAGCAAGTGCAGGCGATGCCGAAGCAGGCTGAAGGCGTAGTCATGATACAGACAGTAGTCAGACGATCAGGAGAACAGACAATACTGGGGTAAAGCAGCGAATCGTAGTCAAGACATGAGGCAGTAAATCCGTAAACCAGGAAGATCCAAAAACAATCAAGACGGCTTGGTGAAACGACAGAGACGTGACGGCTGAGCGTTTACTTTGCAAGCTTCAAATGTTCACAAGGTCTCTTATAAACTGTGTTGGGAGTGTGTGTGAGATTGCGTTCAGAAGACCGTAATCAAAACTCTGAAGAATGCGAGTGTGTGCGTGTATGGTAAGTTTAGTCCTCGTCAACCATGTTTGTAGTTAGTGCTGCATTCTGGGAACTGTAGTCGCAAGTTCACAGCAATGTGACACCCAAATTCCCAGGCCAGTTATGCCCTTGCCCTTAGCTAGGTATCTGTGACTGCACTGGGTCTGTAAATTGAATAAATTTGTAAATGGATCATCTTGTACAGTAAGCTGATGTTGCTCCAGCACAGGCTAGATCACAAGCACACAGAGTGCTACACACAAACACACAAACAGTGATGAGAATGATCTACTCTTCATATTGTGATTGATTAGTGTGGGAGTGGTAATTGGGAGGGTCAGGAGAAATCATGTGCACTGATTTCTGTGGGCCAACAACATTCCATTTATGAAAGTGGCTTGCCACATCTCCCCCTCTTTCCTGCATATAAACACACAAATGTACTCACAAACTGAAAACGCCACCACAAATTTTATATTTGTGCAAAATTTAGAGGAGTGAATCAGCAGTACGCAGCAAAATGCCAAAAAAACAACAGATCTGTTCTGAACAGTGTGAAATTATACAAGGGTCAAAATGTAACTCCCTGATTAAAATGGAGATTCATTAGCCCACAGCGATAGGAAAATTTGAGATTATGGATCCATAAATTGTAACCACTAGATTATGGAGTAAAGCCATAGACATTAAATCAATTCTGATGAAGAGAGCCAGTGGTGACTTGTTATCTGGAGAATAGTACTTTATGCACTATATGTGTGTAGTGGAAAAAAAATTATTGTGTTGAGCAAGATTCATCTGCTTTATACTTTCATATTTTGACAGGGCTCTGAGTTATGAATAATCTTTAGTTTAACAGCACAGAATACTGCAGAGAGAGAAAGGGAGAGAGATTTTGAGCAAGCGAGAGAGCAAAAGAGAGAGAGCGAGGCCGCTGATTCATTAATTACTTAATGCCTGTTTGCCCTTCTAATTAAATACTTCCATCCAGAGATGGACATAAGAGATGAAGACCTCTATTCATCTTTTTCCTTGTGTCCTATATATTTGACACAATACTAGATTTGACAATTTCCATCTCTCTCTCTCTCTCTCTCTCTCTCTCACTCTCTCTCTCTCTCTCTCTCTCTCTCTTTCACTCTCTGCTGAATAATAATGAATAGTGATGTGTGATGTGGTTTCAGGGTGGGGGCGTAGTACAGTAGCAGAGAGAGAGAGAGAGAGAGAGAGAGAGAGAGAGAGAGAGAGAGCAATCCTCTGCCTCACTGCTGTGCTGGGTTTAGCAGTCATACCTTTTCTAATTTCTTCATTTGTATGAAATAAAGTGAAGTTCATCTCTTTTGTTAGAAACCCTGTGAATTTTGCATGAGATTCGATTGCCTGTTGATCTTCTCCTCTCTACACAGAAGAGCTTCTTGTATTTTTTCCTGCCTCCTCCTACCGACCACATTTCACTACATTTTAAACACAATCTCTAATATTAATATTGTACCACAAGGCTAAGATCAGTTTTCAAGGATTCAAGTCAATTAAACATAATTTAATGCTTCAGTGCGCCTTGGCATGGATTAATGCCAAGTCTCTGGAAATGTACTGGAGGGATGAACACCACTGACATTCTCATTCACCTGAATAATAGTTGTTCTTTTGTTTTCCATATACAGTATATTGCAGTAATGCATGAACGTCATGGTCAATGAATGTGTGCTTTCAACCACAATTTCCAACCCTATATTCTGATGTCTTTCCCATAGATGGAAAGAATATGGATAACGTCCCATAAGTATCATTTTAGTCCCTGTTCCTGTTGAAAAATTTGGCAGTTCACTGAAGCACCCGCCATTCATGTCCCAATAATTAACACATTTTCAGTCATTAAAATTGCACTTTCACGTTTCAACTAGAACTGGTACAAAACTTTTATAAATCCCTGTCTTTTACTAAATACACAATAGTGAAATATTGCTGTCTGCTTGTCTCTCTGAGTTTACCAATTACTGTACATCTATTGCACACATACTGAGATAAGACAGAATAATAAAATATAAAAACTGGATAAAGGGAAAAAATAACATGACATACTGCATTTTCTTTGCATTATTTTTACTGGCTGTGTGCAACAATAAACTCCCAGCAACTTGCAATGATTCATTCTTTCATTCGTCTTCAATAAAAGCTTGGCTTGCCTGCAATTTTTCAGCAAGTTTGTGCTAGGCTATGCCTGCATCTGAAATCATTTTGATTGTGCGTAGTACACTGGGGAGCCCTTTGACAAAATATCTGTCGAAAGAATTGTCATAATTTGATATTATTTTTTTTGTTCTTACTTATTATATTCACGGGCAGCAGTCTGGTGGATCCACTGAAACCCTGCATTTTATTGAACAGGACAGCCTGTGCAATAGTCTGCCCTAGATGAATACAAGTCTGTGAGGGGGAGAGCTGGCAGCCAGAGATTTTCTCTGCACTATTTTATAATGTGCTGTAGCTTACACTTGGAGTGTGTGAAGTTGCAGATCTGAACCAGATAGAGATGTAAGCTCAAATTTCTTTATCTTTTATTTAGCATTAGTAAATATCTTTTGAAGGAAGTACAAATGTTGCAAGGTCTTCTTGGTTATTGTTGTAATCCTTGTTGGGTTGGTGGGGGGTGTTTAGCACTTCTGTTTATGTTAAACAAGCTAATCTTCTTTATATTTAACAAGTGTGCTCATGAGCCAGGTTCGAGCTTATGACTTGTTGACAAATCCCAGGTCATGTCAAATTGTGAACAATCCAAGCCAGCTAAATATGTAATCCATGTTTTAAGAATTGGACCCAGATTTTGCCATTGTTTGAATGATATTTTATTTATGACTCATATATGTCTGATTGTGTAATTGTAATTGTGTAATATTTGATGGGTATGAAAAGACAGAGCCCAATTTGGGATTTTTTTTTAGTATGATTACTATGAAATTAAAACTAAAAGTATATTAACACTAAATACAAACTAAAAGTACTGATTTTTAAAAGATAAAAAGGAAATCAAAACTATTTATGCACAATTACAACTAACTGAAATAAACGTAATTGAAATACAAAACGAAATAAAAATTTAAACTAGCAATATTTTTCAATCTTTTATAACCCTGATATTCACCCTACTAGATGTCACATACCTGAGATGGAAGCGGAGGCAGGCGCAGGTGATTGAATCCAGACAGAATATTCCAAAGGGATAAGGCAGTGTTCTTAGTATCTAAACAGGCGAGGGTCAGGTGATTGGACAAACAAACAAAACAAGGCTAGGCAAGAATCGTGATCGGGGACGAAAACTGGCATCAATATAATAGCATCAATATTCAGGAATGGCTCAGAGAATGGCAAAGAAACAAAGTCTGCTTTACTTCGTGAAGTTCTCTCCCATCCAGAGTCTTCTTTTATGCTCTTGTTGTAATGGCATTCAGGTGTGTGTGCTTAGAACTCTGGGGAGGAAGAGTGCATGCGTGAGCGGGATGTATCAATCGTGGCAGCCATGTTGGGAGAGAGTGTTGCCTCATGGAAAACTGTGTCCCGGCCGGACTGTGATATGACAGAGCCCCCCCCCAAAGGGCTCAATCCGAGAACCTTCTGGGCCTTCCTCGTGGTCGCGGACCCAGGACATTGGGGTGAGCTGTATGGAAGTCCCTGATGAGCACCGGATCGAGTATATCCTGTTTGGGGATCCAGCACTGTACTTCCAGTCCGTAGCCAGCCCATTGGACTAAATATTCCAGTTGACCCCTCTGGCGCCTGGAGTTTAGGATGTTTTCGATGAGATAGGCCTTCAATCTCCAGGGGCACCGGAGGGGTTTCTTCCGTGGCTAGAGGGCCGGTGATGACGGGCTTGAGACGGGACACATGAAACGAGGAGGCTACACGGCTGTGACGGGGTAACTCCAGACGATAGGTTACTTCGTGTATCTGCTTGAGAAACCTAAAGGGACCGGTGTAACGTGGTGTGAGCTTTCTACAGCCGTGTGGCTGCTTCAAGTCCCTGGTCAATAACCAGACCCTATTGCCGGGCTGGTAACAAGGGTGCTCTTCTGTTTGTACGTGGCCGTTGATTGACGCAGGCGTTGGTGTGTGTTAGCCCAGACCTGTTCACTTCTTCAGAACCACTGGTCCACAGCTGGAGATTCCGTGGGATTGGTGTTAATTGGTAGCCCATTACGACCTGGAACGGCGTGAGGTGCGTCGTCGAGTGCCGAAGCGAGTTTTGTGTATACTCTGCCCAATGGGAGGAACCTGCTCCATTCCTCGGGGTTGGAGGCGCAGAACGTGCGGAGGAATTGACCCAGCTCCTGGTTGGTACGTTCTGCCTGATCATTTGCTTGGGGGCGGTAACCGGGATTAATTTCTCACTTTTACTGTGTGTATACTGTGTTTATATTCCTGTAAAGCTGCTTTGAGACAATGTCTATTGTAAAAAGCGCTATACAAATAAAATTGAATTGAATTGAATTAACCGGAGGTGAGGTTCACGGTAATACCCATCTTCTCCATGAAATAGTTCCACACCTGGGAGGTAAATTGAGACCCCCTGTCACACATTATCTCTTCCGGGATGCCGAAGTACCTGAAGACACATTGGAATAGCATTTCAGCAGTGTTAAAAGCAGTCGGTAGGCTGTGTAGGGGCATGAACCTTACTGACTTGGAGAACTGATCCACTATGGCCAGAATAGTGCTATTTCCCTGGGACCTTGGTAAGTCGGTGACAAAATTGATGGAAATGTGTGACCAGGGGCGCTTGGGTATGGAAGTGTCCATGGATCTTTACTTTTGGCACACGAGGAACATGAGGTGTATGTCTCTCTCCATATTGGGCCACCAGTATTTCGCCTGTATAAACTGGTATGTACATTGGGCCCCTGGGTGACCTGTCTCTATGACCGTATGGGCCCAGATCACGAGCTGTTGCTGGTGACGCTGTGGGACAAAGAGCCTTCCCCTCAGGCACTCCTTGGGTATTTGAGACACGGAAACTTCACCGAGAACTTGATCCAATTCCGACTCCAGGGCACCGATTATGCATGAAGTGGGGATGGAGTACTCTTCGTGGTTGTTTTGTGAATTCTGGTGATCCAACCGAGACAGGGAGTCCGCCTTGGTGGTTTTGGACCCGGGACAGTACGACAGGGTAAAGTGGAACCGGGTGAAAAACAATGCCCATCGGGCTTGTCGAGGGGATAGCCGCTTTGCTGTGCATAGATATTCTAAATTTTTGTGGTCTGTGAAAATGACGAAGGGGTGTTTGGCCCCCTCCAACCAATGCCGCCATTCTTCAAGCGCTAGTTTGATGGCCAAGAGTTCCCGATTTCCCACATCATAATTTCTTTTCGCGGGGGACAATTTACATGAAAAGAAAGCCATCGCGTGGAGCTTGGGCTTATCTCTGACTCGTTGTGATAAGACGGCTCTTTCCCCTGACTCGGAGGCGTCCACCTCCACAATGAAAGGTCTAGACGGGTCTGGGTGTTTGATGATAGGTGCGGTCGTGAAAGATTTCTTGAGTCGTTCGAAGACGGTTTGTGCCATGGGGTTCCAGGACAGTCTTTTGGGTTTTCCGTGTAACAATGACGTCAAGGTATTGGCAATGGAACTGAAATTCTGGATAAATGGCCGGTAAAAGTTGGCGAAACCCAGAAAACTCTGGAGCTCCTTTATCGTAACAGGTCTGGGACATTCTACCACAGCTTTTACCTTACTGTGGTCCGTGGAGATTCCCTTCGGACTGATAATGTACCCCAAAAACGAGATAGTATCTCGGTGGAACTCACATTTTTCTGCCTTTATATACAGCTGATGTTGAAGTTGGAATAAATCAGAATATCATCGATGTAGGTGATAACGTAGCATCCCAGCATGTCTTGTAGGACGTCATTGATTACGCACTGTAAATCAGAGGGAGCATTAGAAAGCCCGTACGGCATGACCAGATATTCATAATGCCCGGAGGTGGGGCTGAATGCCGTTTTCCCATTCATCACCTTCTCGGATACGGACCAGGTTGTAGGCACTGCGTAAATCTAGTTTGGTGAAAATGGTGGTGGTCCGCAGCTGTTCTAATGTGACGGGGACCAGGGGTAGGGGATACCGATACTTGACGCTACATTGGTTTAGGCCTCTATAGTTGATGCATGGCCGCAGACCTCCGCCCTTCTTTTCCACAAAAAAGAATCCCGCGGAGGCTGGTGACGTGGAGGGGTGTATGTAACCCTGGAGCAGTGCTTCTTCAATATATTCCTCCTCAGTTACGATGTCCGAATTCAACCCGCTGCGTCCATTGTAGGCAAAGTAATCGGTCACGTACCTGAGATGGAAGCGGAGGCAGGCGCGGGTGATTGAATCCAGACAGAATATTCCAAAGGGATAAGACAGTGTTCTTAGTAGCTAAACAGGCGAGGGTCAGTCTATCAGACAAACAAACAAAACAAGGCTAGGCAAGAATCGTAGTCGGGGACGAAAACTGGACGAAAACGTAATAGTGTCAATATTCAGGAACGGGTCAGAGAATGGCAGAGAAACAAAGTCTACTAGCATTACTTCGTGAAGTTCTCTCCCATCCAGAGTCTTCTTTTATGCTCTTGTTGTAATGGCATTCAGGTGTGTGTGCTTAGAACTCTGGGGAGGAAGAGTGCATGCATGAGTGGGTGGGAGTGTTGCCTCTTGGGAAACTGAGTAAACTGAAATATGACACTAGACCTATAGTAAATACTACTGGAACTAATATTTTTTTTTGTTTTGTTTAATTAACCTCGAAAAAAAAATCACAAAAAACACCTGTAAATGGTTTAAATATTTTATTAATTAAAATATAAAGAAAAAGCAGTATACTATGATATTTTGCATTGGTATGGTTAGTCACATTAAAATAGAAAGAATGTTATGTTATTCATAATAAGCATGAGTGATGAAATTGTTCTTTACATTGCAGGAAGTGATTCTATAATTAAAATTTTAATTATGCTACAGTTGCCACTGCAAGGTCCGTTAGGCTGTTACATTTCTCCTGGCATGTACACTGTGTATATGGCAATAATTAATGTCTTACTTCAAAAAAGCCTGTTTACTAATTGGGGTTTTGGCGGTCACATCAAGTATTTGCTGTACTCACAGTGTTAGTCTCAGTTTTACCATATTAAAAATGGGCAGTATTCATGCATGGTGACGACCACTGCCTTGCTAAAGAAGCTGAGGTTGAAGGTGATAGACTGGCCAAGCATGTCTCCAGACCTAAACCCTATTGAGCATCTGTGGGGAGTCCTCAAACAGAAGGTAGAGGAGCACAAGGTCTCTAACATCCACCAGCTCCGTGATGTTGTCATGGAGGAGTGGAAGAGGACTCCATTTACAACCTGTGAAGCTCGGGTGAACTCCATGCCCAAGAGGGTTAAGGTAGTGCTGGAAAATAATGAACAAAATATTGACACTTTGGGCTCAATTTGGACATTTTCAAGTAGGGGTGCACTCACTTTTGTTGCCAGTGGTTTAGACATTAATGGCTGTGTGTTGAGTTATTTTGAGGGGACAGCAAATTTACAGTGTTATACAAGCTGTACACTCACTACTTTACATTGTAGCAAAGTGTCATTTCTTCAGTGTTGTTACATAAAAAGTTATAATAAAATATTTAAAAAATTGTGAGGGGTGTACTCACTTTTGTGAGATACTGTAAATATCATTTTTTTCAGGGGCGGCAATTGTTGAATGGTGGGTTCATTATTATTCTTATATGAAAAGCACAACAGCTACAAAACAATACAATGACAAACTTGCTTATATTAAACATAGAACTTTTTAAACCAGTTAGTCAGTCAGTCAGCTCGCCTCAGTCTTGTCACACGATAAACGAAGTCTGACTCCTGCTGATCTGTGCTGCGACTCTGACTAATTCGGCTCATGCTGAATTGAGCAGACACAGGGTGATGGGCTCCTGTATGGAGAGTCAACCTACCCTCTCTGACTCCAAGGAGCCAGAGGGTGGAGCCAGTGAGGAGAGTGCTCCCTCACACAACAGAAAACTCTCCTTTTTCCTTGAAGTGCACCATGAAGTGTCACGCTTCTGGGGAAAGCCGTGTTTATTAGCCCATGATGTTGGATTATTCAGCCATCGTGGGGTATAGACAGTACGGTTATTTAGCAATCAGGGGTTGTGTAAGATCACCTCGGCGTTGGTTGACGACCACCACCACCCACAGAAGGCAGGGGGGACCAGGCGGCCACAGTTGAAGCCTGCTAGAGGTTGTTAGGGCAGGTTGCCCCCAGTTTTACTGTAGTGCTCCCCTAGTCAATGCCTTTCCAAGTTTTCAGTTTTCTCTGGTCAACGAGCTGTCACAGTGCAATGAATAACTGATGCTTTCCCTCCAACAGAAAGTTAACTTCACTAAAGACTATCTGGCAGCATGGATACTACTGCTAAATGTGTCTTCATAGGTTCTGCCCTACATAGAGAAGGGTTCTGGGTCTAGTTCATAGCTCGAGCCCCCCGTTGGGCAGCTGTGACTCAGTCGGTAGAGCGGGTTGTCTACTAATCGTAGGGTTTGAGGTTTGAATCCGGGCCTGGGTGATCCCATGCCGAAGTGTCCTTGGGCAAGACACTGAACCCTAAGTTGCCCCCGATGGCAAGTTAGCACCTTGGATGGCAGCTCTGCTACCATTGGTGTGTGAGTGTGCTCTCATTTGTAAGTCGCTTTGGATAAAAGTGTCTGCTAAATGAATAAATGTAAATGTAAATGTTTCAGAGGCATGCTCTGTGTAAATGTAAATGTAAATGTAAATGTTTCAGAGGCATGCTCACCACAGTAGTTAGCACAATGCAGAGCCCGAGGTTAACCCAGAAAGTAGATCTTGGACAAAGGGGCCATAGAACATGTACTACTTTCTCTGAGGAAGGGAGGTTTACAGCTATTATTTCCTGGTCCACAGAAAAGACGGGGTATGTGGCCAATTTTAGATTTGCATTTTCTGAACCGTACTCTTCAGACATACAGGTTGAGGATGTTAACGCTCCTCACTTATTATTCCAGAGACTTGGTTTGAGGATTGGTTTGTGACAATAAACCTAAAAAAGATGCATATTCCATTGCCAAGTCACAGGAAGATACTAAGGTACACCTTTAGAGGCAACGTGTATCAAAATCGGTTCTTTTTGCTTGCTGTATCTCTTTGCACCATCACAAAGTGCATGGATGCTGTGCTGGGTCCTTTGCGACTCCAGGGCATCTGTGTGCTAAACTACCTGGATGACTGGTAAATTCTAGCATAATTCAGGGAGTTGGTGAGTCAACATTGAGATGTTATTCTTGCTCACGTGAGGAACTCTGGGCTCAGTTTGAACCTGATCCAATTGATAGTGACTTTTCTAGGGTTTATATAGGATCTAAATTCAATGAAGGCGTGTCTATCCCCAACACATGTAAGGTAATCCTATCAACATGGAGCAAGATAATGTTAGGTCTGGGCATCCCTTCCAGTCTCTATGGACACTGTTGGGGCTTATGGCAACAGCAGTCAAAGTCATACCTTTGGGTCCATTGCTGTTCAGTGGTGGCTGAAAATAAGGTTTCGTACAAGGACAAAACTCCTGAGAGTGATCAGTGTCACGCAGCGGTGCCTATGATGCTCGGACAACTTGGAGGTGTCCCTGATTTCTAGCCTAGGGTCACACTCTAGTGGAATCTCTTATTGCAAGACAGTAATTTCAGATACCTCCCTAATGTCCTCTGGAGCATCCCTCATCTAATGTGGCATATAAATCACCTAGCACTGAACTTCTTCTCCTCAGTTGAGAGGTCACTATGTGACAATACAGCGGTGGTCTCATATACCACCAGGGAGAATTATGGTGGTTCCGGGATACTGGAATGTGGGGGAAGACATCCTGTTGAGGCAGGGCTGAGGCCCGGGCATTGGAGGCTCTGTCCACAAATGAGTGGGTCCATATGGTCTAGGTTCAGCCAAATGGACCTGGTCGTTTTCACGTCCAAGGAAAATACACAGCCAATTGTAGTTCACCCTCACTCCTCCCGCACCAAAAAAAGGGTGAGGGCTGGATGCCATGTTACTGATGTGGCCGAGGTCACATCTGTACACCTTTCCCCCTGATCGTTCTGCTCCCTCAGGCTCTAACAACTTTTCACCAAGATCGTGCTAGGTCTGTTACTAGCAGAAATTGGGTTCTCAGTGATAATATCTCTGCTGGATGGCACTCCCTGGGAGATCCCTGTTCACAGGGATCTACTGTCTCAAGCTGGAAGGTTGATTAATCACCCTCAGCTGGAACTATGGAAACTGTGAGTCTGGCCCCTGAAGGGCACCAGCTCATAGATTCCGGCCTCTCAACTGAGGTTGAAGAGATCATGTTAAACACTTGAGCACCATACATGAGACATTGTATTCATTCAAGTGACAACTTGAATTGTGGCGTGAGCAACACCAATGAGACCCAGTAAACTGAGTAATAGATACAGTCCTGGAGTTGACAGGCCCCATAGTCCTGGAAAGGACTGGCCATGCTCTCAGTATGACGGAGTGGGGATACTCATTTCCACAGCTCACGCAATTTTGAGTTCACTTTGAAAGGGAACGTCCGGGTTATGTATGTAACTCTGTTCCCTGAGAAGGGAACGAGAAGTTGCACAGCTTTGTCATACTGGAGTATGCCTGTAAATTGCATCTATGCTTCAGACAAAGAGAAGCTGATGAAGTGGTTTACAGGTAGCGTTTTATAGTCCCAAAGATTTTAATGGTTTTAACATCAAATCATTTGTCAGGAAATTAGCAAGCATTAAACAAATATATAAAATATCTTAGTATGGGATAGCTTTTCCCTTTGAATTCGATAAATGTTTAAGTCTTATGGATTTAATTTAATTAATAATTTTATTTTTTATTGACATTTTATACTGTACTGTAATTTTACATCAAACATTTTAATCGTTAACATGATTTGACCTTTTTGTAAAAGGAGATCACTGCAGCAAAAAGTAAATGAGCAAATGCTGGTAGAGGAGGTCTCAGGAGTGCATTTGTTTAATGCTTGCTAATTTTCTGACCAGTGATTTGTTGTTAAGACCATTAAAAGCTTAATATTTAGCCATGCTCAGGAGTGTATACCATTCAGAAATGATACATACACATTGTATACTTCCACTATTATATATTATATATTACTAATATATATTTCTAATATTCTTACAATTCATAGGGGTGCCAATAATTGTGGCATACATATATTTAACAAAGATATATATATATATATATATATATATATATATATATATATATATATATATATACATACATACATACATATATATTTATTTATTTATTTATTTATTTATTTTTGCGATTGTTTGATATCCATGAGAGTAGAGTATTTTCCAATTCCAGATTGATGGGACTACGGCTTCTTCTAAGCCATACAGATTTCATATAAATCAATAATGAACTTTTTCAGAATATCTGTTGTTACCCAGATGAGGATCGGTTCCCTTCTGAGTCTGGTTCCTCTCAAGGTTTCTTCCTCTTAAAACATCTTAGGGAGTATTTCCTTGACACTGTCGCCACTCAGTGGCTTTCTCAGTTGGGATAAATTCGCACCTTTAATATCTGTATACAGTATTGATACTTCTGTAAAGCTGCTTTGAGAAAATATCTCTTGTAAAAAGTGCTATACAAATAAAATTGAATTGAATTGAAGTTCACACCTAAGTGAAAATATCCAAATTGGGCCCAAAGAGTACTCACTATTGTGAGATACTGTATTTGTCATGCTGTACGTGCAAATAAACAACTGCTTGAAGCCGTGGGTTGCGTCCCAAGCTGCATACTCACTATCTATATAGTAGCCGAGATACATGTATTTCTTCTACTACAGGTCTATAGTAGGCAAATACGCGGTTTGGGACGCAGCCGTGCTCTCTTTTTTGGCGTAAAACAGTTGAGCACTGCCGTGTGTGATCGTGTCCTGTTGCAAAATGCGGTGAAAACTCTCACATTAATAGTGTGATTAAGTTGTTTACATGTCTGTAATACACGTCGATAATGTAACTAAAACAGGAATTCTCCACATCTTAATTCGATTTGTGTTTACTTCAAGTATGACCTTAATCAGATTAAGGTAATTACAAATTGCTGTTTACATGGTAGTTTCTTAATCAGAGTATTGTCTTCATTGGGTTAATAGTGGGTTATTGTTGTCCATGTAAATGTACTGGAGTGTTACTTGGACAATGTGTTTGAGCGCATGCTGTCCCTTGAAGCACCGCTAAAGAGTAAAGTGCTATCTTAGAGAGAAAGGTAATAGACGAGGAAGGCAGGAATGAGTTTTTAGTGGTAGCAATTTAACTGAAGCCACTTCTCACTTGACCTGTCAGTCTCAATTGATGATGTATTTAGCACTAGAGGGAACAGTTTTTGAAATAAAAGGAGCTCTCTTAGCACAAAATGCTGACAGTTTACACTTCTAGTATCCTAGTATACTGTTATCCTGCAATTGTTAGAATGTAAGTGAGTTCATATAAGTTGTAACTAAATGGCTAAATTGCTGTCTGAAAAATGCATATGCTGTGCTCTGCAGAATTATTCCCCTAGAACATGGGTACCACACAAAGGTTTTGATAAGCAACTAAGATGACTAAATGAGGACAAGTTTCCTTTAAATGTTTATCAATTAATGATTAGTACTATATGCCTCTAGTCTGTGTGTGTGGAGTTTGCATTTTCTCCCCATGCTTCAGGCGTTTCCTCTGAGTGCTCCGGCTTCCTCTAACAGTCTAGAGATATGCACTGTATTCTTATTAGAATCTCTAAATTGTCTGATTTGGCTCCCTGTAAAGGGAGTCCCCTGGAATAGACTTCAGGCTCCCCGCAACCCTGTGTAGGATACAGAAAACTGATAGATGAATGGATGATTAGTTTATGTCTATATATAGGAGAATTCAAAGTCATTATTTTGTTTTGTTTCAGAGTGGTGCTTCACGTTACCACTTTTGACTAGTACCATGGAGATATTTGGTTTGAATTTGACATGGGGAGAATAAATGCATCCTGGTTTGTCCATTCATCTTTAAACATTACGTTTTTATAATAATCCACCTAACTCAAATCTGTCGTGCTGAAAATGTCTTGCGTTAATCCATTACATGTATGAAAAGGCCAAATGCACCAAGCAGGTGGGAATTCTTGTGAAATATGGTAACTGTTATGGTACCTCTCCCAGGAAGATGGTAGAAAAGATTGAGAACAGCCAGCCCAGCAAGTACACCTGCTCCTTCTGTGGAAAGACTAGGATGAAGACAAAGATTGTTGAACTCAGGCACTGAATGAGTCCTGCATGAAAACTTTTGCTGGAGGTGTCTGGACATACAACATCACATTGGCTTGTCATAGTTAAGTCTGCTGTCAAGAGACTAAAGAGGATGAAGGGCTTTATATTTGTACAGAATTAAACCACCATGTCTTGGATTTTGCATTTTCTTTATGGCTCATTGGAACATCCCACAATAAATTAATTATTGAGCAAGACAACAACAACAAAAACAACAAGTTTTTGTCATTCACTTAAAAAAAAAAAGTCACGCTGTCAGTTTGCTAATCAGACCAGAGATTTAAATAATAATTTAAAAAAATTATCCTTGAAAATATTTGAAAATTCCACTCTTTCTAATGTAATGGCTCTAGGCAGGTTGCTAATCTCTGGTCCAATAAACTTCCTTTATGTAAATCCTTTGCATAAATGCATGTGACTGGACAAGCTGCTATTCCAATAGAGGATCTCTTACAGAGGCTACAGTGGTTCATGTTTTGGAAGCTGCAGCCAATTTTTACATACATTTATTGGCACTGCTACAGTATTTTTAATTACTCTGTTCAGTCCACTGAAATACTGTGCTGGATTCACATCTGGACTGTGGTCTGCCAGTTGATGAGCTTGAGTTAGAGCCTAAGAAAGACCAAACAGACTTTCCTACAGTGCTGAAAAGTACTGGAAGTTACCCTGACCTATGATGATCTGATAGCTTGCAGTTGTCAAAATCTTAGTTCTAAAGTGAGACCCATGTCTGCAGTTAGAAGAGTAAATGGCACTGGAACCATTCAAATAGAGCTATACTTGAACATACAATATATCTCCAGAGGATACAGACTATATCTTTATTGTGGCTTGTAAGTTTGCTTCCTGGCAACGTGTGAATTAGGCAGACTGAAATATGGCACGCTAAAGAGCAACCAATTTACATCAATTTAATATAAAACTCTACATTTCACAAAATTATATGTAATATATGAAAAGATTTATAAGACTAAAATTGATACAAAGGCATTAATGTATGTGAAAATATGTGAAACTTTTTTTGTGGAACTGGTGGGACATGTGAGAAACTGTATTGATTACTGTAGGTCACTCTCTTTTTTAAAAAAGACAATAGGTACTCAGTAATGTAACGTTTATTCTTATACATATTCTAGTTAGTTGATTTAAGTGAACATTAAACATTATTTTTCTTCTTTTCCTCCTGAAATGTCTATTGAGGTAATAAATGGAAAATAAACTTCCAGAGCCAGTGCTGTTCAAAAAACAAGTGGTCACCAGTCATATCCAATCACACAACAGCACATGACCTAATGGAAAAACAGTAGACAGCATTTTCAGAACTATTCCAACCCACAGCATTTGATTATATGTGATAAACAGCTTTAAGCAGATGTCATTACAGAGCATGGTGGAATACTCATATGCCACATGACAGTAAATGGAATTAGTTTCTTGATTTGAAAATAATCCAGCACAAGTTTATTAACAGAGATGAGCTTCAATTTGACCACTTTGATCAGTCCGTGCTGCTGATAGCTGATCGTGGTGGAACATGCTGAGCTCTGGGCTTTGGCACAGTTGGCAGCTGAGCATATCAGAGCACATTTACACATTCTTATCTTTAAATAATCTTAAGGACTGGCAGAACAATCATGCATGATCAATTCAATATACAAGTAGAAAAAAAATATTTTATAAGCCACACATAGATATACAGTAAGATATCAAATTCAAATTTCCTAAGACAGGGCATTAGATTCTGAAACACAAGTTGTAGTTTGTGACTTTTATGAAGCAGTAGTCAAGCAAATGAAGGAACATCCTGTTGAGCTGAGGTGCATGTAATGTGATTTCTAATGGCAAGCAGGGTTTGTAACTCCATATCTATTTATAAACACCTCCATACACCCCATGTACCTCCTAACCCCAACACCCCCCCCCCCCCCCCCCCACCCACAAA
>JAFFST010053578.1:208947-248390 GCA_022414735.1 Noturus placidus
CTCATTGCATGTTATCGCAAACGCTTGGTTGCAGTTGTTGCTGCTAAGGGTGGCCCAACCAGTTATTAGGTTTAGGGGGGCAATCACTTTTTCACACAGGGCCATGATGGTTTGGATTTTTTTTCACCTTTAATAATAAACACCTTCATTTAGAAATTGCATTTTGTGTTTACTTGTGTTGTCTTTGACTATTGTTTAAATTGGTTTGATGTTCCGAAACACTTAAGTGTGACAAACATGCAAAGGAACAGGAAATGAGGAAGGGGGCAAACACTTTTTCACACCACTGTATTACTTAGAATATGGCAGCTATAAGCATTTCCTCACCTGTCTCTTTTTTCTTGAAGTTAATAAGACAGAAGATGCAGACAGTCACATTACAGAGAAACCAAAAAAAAACCACTCTCTGAAAGTCATTGGTTTTGAAGACTTTTCCATAGGGAAGACTTAAATTAACAGCTTTACCTCTTTAACATTTATAAAAGCGCTGACGGTGGAGACTTCTCCCATAAATGTTAAATGAACATGTTGTTACACACACTTCACCGTGTATGTTCTTCTTTGTTAAATAACAACATTAATTTTTTTTTTATTAATAACGCATACTTTTCAGTGTAGTGAAAGTGATTAGGGACACAGCCAATGTCCTGAAAGTAAGTGGAGAAGTTAAATGAAAAGAGATAAGAAAAATAGTTATGTTTTGTTGTTATTAGTAACTTTGTTATTTGTCTTGCACAACCTGGTAGTTATTACTATTCATTAATGTTACCTTAGCAGCTACATGTATTGGGTAAGTTTCCTATTGCTAACTGTGCCTAAGTAGAGTATAAAAAAGTATTTGTTCAACATTTCTGTTGCTCTGCATTTGTTTGATGGCTCACACCACTGCTCACTGTGCAATGCCTAGGCTCAGAGAGGTCACTTAAATATGGATTAGACACTCAGGTTGAGCTGCATAAAATATAAGTGGAATGGAATAAGCTGGTTTTCAGGTTTAATAAAAGCATATTCAATACTAGTTAGCTTTCTTGTGATGTGTTGACGTGTTTTTTTGTTTGTAAAGCATAATGTGTTAATGCTGAATGTATCTTAAAATTAATCTACTCAAAGGAGAGTATATTTAATTATTTGGTGTAAGTGCAGAGGAATGTGGTGGTGCAGCTCTCAAAACAGTCACACACACACACACACATACACGAACACAGGTAGACAGATGTACACACAAAGAAATACTGCCTGTGCATGTACTGTAGAGTATTCCATTCTATATAATTGGTTTAGCAGCCTTACAAACCACTTGTAACCTAAGTGCTAACAGGTTAACAACATTATAAATCATACACTGCTAGGCCCATCAAAGGGTCACAGAAATAGACGTCATGCTGTATTTTACCATCTCCACAATAGCAGACACACTAACCAGTAACAGACACATAAAGGATGCACACTGGTAGTTCTCTCTCCTGCTTCCTAGTCCAATTGTCAGATATTGATTGAGTTGCAGAGGGAGGCAATGAATCCATTTTATTAGTCAAAACCTACACCTGCTTTTTTAACCAATGGGAGATTTGCCGCTAGCTAACAAATGTATGAGATGATTTCAGGGCAGCACACCTTAGCAGGATTATAGCCTCAGTGCACCACAATTCATTGTCAAAGTTAAAGCCACAAAATGGTAAGGCTTTTGTGTCTAAGCCGCAAAGAAATCAGACCTACTAAACAGCACACACATAACACAGAGATATTACACAGATATTAAAAGATTCTGTTTCAGTGCATCAATCTTTTCGAACACACATAATTGCTTAATTATACATTAAAATATAATATACCATAATACATTAGAATACATACAGTCACTTTATTCCTGAAGGACACCAATGTACAAGCTACATGTTATTCTATAGGGATGCACTTTTAGCCATATGCCGATGTTTTAATGATAATTGCCCAATCTTTCACACAGTCTGCAGCATTGTCACAATAAACATTAGAACATTGGTAAATGTTTTTTTTTACTGACTGTCACGCTCACTGGGCAATATTTTAAATCAGAGAAATCAGAGAAATTGGCTAGATTGGCTGTTTAATCTAAACACGTTTAAAAGTTTACCTAAAAATTAACCATCTGAAAATGCAGCCACATCTAAACTGAATAATACTGTATATCAGCACGATATTGTTTTTTCTCATTTAGTAGCCCCGATAGACTTTTCTTCACTGACCACTCAATGGATTGTTTACCGTTGCAGAACATTTTCAGAATAGCTACACCAAATGCATATACAGTGCCATCTACTAATATTGGCACCCTTGGTAAACATGAGCAAGGAAGGCTGTGAAAATTTGTCTTTATTGTTTAAATTTTTGATCTTTTGTTCAAAGAATTCACAAAAATTCTCTGCTCTCATGGATATCAAACAATTGCAAACACAGCACAGGTTTATCCAAAAAAACTTTGTTAAATATAGGTGTGCAACAATTATTGGCACCCTTTTAGTCAATAATTTGTTACCAAGATAACAGCTCTGAGTCTTCTCCAATAATGCAGGATGAGGTTGGAGAATTACTTCGTGCTGGGTTGTTCATATCAAGGTCTTATATAACCTTGGGTGGCGCACAGGTGTTTGCACCCAGTACTCCGGTGAACTTGAGCGCGGGTGTGGCTGGGATATGTAGTCCGCGCTGGCACGGTGGCCGCGAGCTCGCCGTGGCGTTACAGAGTCGCTCTCTCCTCCGAGGTGCCGGTCTGTCTGGATGAGCCGTGTGGAAGTCAGCACGCAAACCTGCGTCCAGAATGTCCCGGGATGGGACCCAACATTGCTCCTCCCGGCCGTACCTCTCCCAATACACCAGATACTCGAGCTCCCTTCTCCTGTGTCTGGAGTCCAAGATCTCCTTGACACGGTAAGCTGGGCGACCTCCGATCTCTAACGGGTCAGGCAGGGTATTCTCTGGAACCGCCGTATCTAAGGTGTGTGACCGGCTTGAGCAGGGAGACATGGAATGAGGGGGCAATGCGGCTGTGTCTGGGGAGCTTTAGGCGGTAGGTGACCTTGTTCACCCGTTTTAGGATCCGGAAGGGGCCGGCATACTTGGGTCCAAATTTGTTGCCCGAGAGTGGTGCCTTGAGATTCCTCATTGAAAGCCACTCCTGTCCCCTGTCTGATAATCGGGGTGAGCCCCGCGATGCCTGTCCGCCTTTCGTTTGCGATGCGAGAAGCCCATACCAGCTGGTGATGGGCGTGCTCCCAGACCTTGGAGTGTCGCAACGAATTCTGGGCGTACTCCGCCCACAGGAGGAAGTGATTTCAATCCTCCAGGCTGGTGGCGCAGAAGGTTCGGAGGAACCGGAAGATCTCCTGATTGACCCTCTCTGCCTGTCCATTGTGAGTCTGACAGGTCCGTTAGAAAGTCCATGGCTAGATGGACCATGGGCGTTTGGGTATGGGAAGTGGCACCAATTTCCCGACAGGTAGGGCACGGGGCATTTTGAAGCGGGCGCAGGTGGAGCAAAAGGACACAATACGCTGGATCTCCCTGGGCATGTGGGGCCACCAATATTTCTTGGCTAGTAGATGGTATGTGCGGTGGGCCCCAGGTTGTCCTGTCGCTCGCATCGTATGTGCCCAGGTGACAAACTCCACACGATGGCGCTCAGGCACAAATTGCTTCCCAGGGGGACAGCATTCTGGGATGCTTGATCTTGGGAGGCGGGCTAGGGCCCTGTCCAGGGACCACTCGATGCGCTCAACACGCAGGAGGGGTTTACTATGTACTTCTCTCGATCCGCCAGGCCCTTGGGAGAGTGTATACGGGACAGGGTGTCGGCCTTCATGTTCTTAGTCCCTGGCCTGTATGACAGAGTGAACTGGAACCGGAAGAAGAACAGCGACCAGCGTGCTTGGCGGGGTGTGAGCCACTTGGCCGTCCTCAGGTTCTCAAGATTCTTATGATCGGTGTAGATCATGAACGGGTGGTCGGCACCTTCCAACCAATGTCTCCATTCCTTGAGGGCCAATTTGACGGCCAGGAGCTCTCGGTTCCCCACATCATAATTGCGCTCTTCCAGAGACAGTTTTCTCGAGAAGAAGGCGACGGGGTGCAGCTTGGGTCTGTCCCCAAACTTCTGAGACATGATGGCCCCAACTCCCATCTCAGATGTGTCGACCTCCACGACGAACGGTCTGGAGGAGTCCGGGTGTTATAGGATAGGGTGGTGGTGAACCTCCGTTTCAATTCATCCAGGGCTCCCTGGGCACGATTGGATCAAACGAGGTGGATCCCCTTAAGGAGGGATGTCAGGGGCTGTGTAACTTTGCTAAAGTCTCGGATGAAACACCGATAAAAGTTTGCAAAGCCCAGGAAGCACTGCAGCTCCTTGACGGTTCGGGGCGTGGGCCACTCTACCACCGCCCTCACTTTGCTTTGGTCCATGGCGACCCCCTCTGGACTGATCACATACCCCAGAAACATGATGGTGTGTCGGTGGAATTCGCACTTCTTGGCCTTCACATACAGCTGGTGTTCCATCAGACGGGACAGCACCTGGCGGACCTGCTTGATATCTTCCTAGAGGGACGCTGAGTGGATCAAGATGTCATCAATATACGCGACGACGCAGTGCCCCAGTAGATACCTCAAGACGTCGTTGATCAGACTTAGAAGGACGCCGACCGCAGCTGTTCAAGGGCTGCAGGCACTAGTGGCAGAGGGTAATGGTACTTGACGATCACCTGATTGAGACCCCTATAGTCGATACATGGCCTCAGACCTCCCTCTTTCTTCTTTATGAAGAAAAATCTAGCAGACGTGGGTGACGTGGATGGTCGCCTGTTGTAGTGCCTCTTGAATATATGCGTTCATGGCCCGCTCCTCTGCCTGGGAGAGCGGGTACACTCGACCCCATGGTGGGCTGGCCCGGGGAGGAGGTTACATTTTACATTACATTTATTCATTTAGCAGACACTTTTATCCAAAGCGACTTACAAATGAGAGCACACTCACACACCAATGGAAGCAGAGCTGCCATACAAGGTGCTAGCTTGCCATCCGGGGCAACTTAGGGTTCAGTGTCTTGCCCAAGGACACTTCGGCATGGGATCACCCAGGCCGGGAATCGAACCACCAACGCTACGATTAGTGGATTAGTGGACAACCCGCTCTACCGACTGAACCAAAGCCGCGAAGTTTGATGGCACAATCATAGGCCCTGTGGGGAGGTAGCCCGCTTGCACGTTCCTTGCTAAATACCTCCTTGAGGTTATTATTAGCAGATGGCACAGTAACAGTGACAGAAGACAGAGGGCTTTCCATGGTGGTGGTGACTACCGGGGCTGTGGAACCCCTTAGACAGTGACGAAGGCAGAAAGGGGACCACCGGGTAATCTGATTGGTTGCCCATGAGATCTGGGGGTCATGACGTTCGAGCCACGGTAAGCCAAGGATGATGGGGTGGCGAGTCAAGACTGTAACATACAAGACAATGGTTTCCTGATGGAGGGCGATGTGAGATGACCCCACCTCCTATTAGTGGTCCGTCGCTGGAGTGTACCTCCCGCAGCTGGAGCAGGGCTGGGATGGTGAGGCCGAGGGTGCGCGCTGTCTGCTTATCAATGAAGTTTTCAGCTGCCCCCGAGTCGATGAGCGCTGAAAGCACAACAGATTCACCTTAACATTTGAGCAGTACGGGTAACACTAAGGAATCTGTTTTACACAATTGGAACGAACTCACCCGGTGTGGGTTTGAAGGGCCATCCTCGATCGCTCACGGCGTCCTCTGTGGGCAGTGACGAACGAAGTGGGTGCTCTCCCCTTCCACCTCGCGAGTGTAGTTTTGGAGAATTTCTGACTCCAAGACGCAACTAACGTCTGCAATTATCCAGCTGTAATCCTTGGAGATTTTTTGGCAACTCAAACCATCCTCTTCACAGTGCGTTGAGACGGTATAGAGACATTTCCAATTCTAGGTTGATTCATAACATTTCCATTTGACTGGAACTTCTTTATTATTGCCCTGATGGTGGAAGTGGGGATTTTCAATGCTTGTGCTATATTATTATAGCCACTTCCCTTTTTGTGAATCTCAACAACTTTTTGCCACTCATCATAACTATATTCCTTGATCTTACCCATTGTTATGAATGATTAGGGGAATTTGGCTTTACCTCATATTTATACCCCTGTGAAACAGGAAGTCATGGTTGAACAATTTCCTGTTCCTAGTCACCCAAATGTACAAAAGAAATTTATTTTCTCAATGGGAATATACTTCAAATATATTTTTCTCATATGGATTCAAAGGGGTGCCAATAATTGTTGAACACCTATATTTAACAAAGATATTTATTTGGATAGGGGCGCACGGTGGCTTAGTGGTTGGCACGTTCGCCTCACACACACGGGGTTTGAGTTCCACCGGGGCCATGTGTGTGCGGAGTTTGCATGTTCTCTCCGTGCTGTGGGGGTTTCCTCCAGGTTCTCCAGTTTCCTCCCCAATCCAAAGACATGCATGGTAGGCCGATTGGCATGTCCAAAGTTTCCTGGTGTGTGAGTGTGTATGTGATTGTGCCCTGCGATGGACTGGCACCCTGTCCAGCGTGCCACATTGTGCCTGATGTTCCCTGGGATAGGCTCCAGGTTCCCCGTGACCCTGAAAAGGAGTAAGCAGTAGAAGATGGATGGATGGATTTATTTGGATAAACCTGTGTTGTGTTTGCAATTGCTTGATATCCATCAGAGCAGAACATTTTTGTGTTTTTTTTTTACAACAAAAGAGTAAAGCCTTCTTTGCTCATACTTTCCAAGGGTGCCAATATTACTGGAGGGCACTGTAGCTATGACAAGATCTATGGGCCTTCTCTAAAACGATAAGCAAGTAGAATCACCAGAGGCATGAAATCAAATTATGTCAATGTTTCATTATGCTGTGTCACATTAATTAGTTTGTTGCGGTAGTTGGATTATATTGGTTTGAAATATTGTCCTATATTGTGCTCTTTATATTTCAAATCAATAGACAATCTAATCAGATTAATAAAATAATATCGAACTGGAGCTCTGCCAAATGCCTTTCTCAGGGTTTGGTTGTAAATGATTCGCACAAAGCTGCTGAATCAGGGTTTTGTTGTCTGTTGTATTGTTTGATTGGTTGATTTCTGAAGGGATCGGTAGGCCTACAAGTAATTGCTTGATTGCTGTTTTTTGATCTTAGCTGATCCAGGTGAATGAACTCATATTGTGAGTTGGCCACATACAAAAGTGCACAGGTGAGAATATAGTGTAATAGTGTGTCTTATTATGTAAAATATGTCATTAATATATTGAAACATACCTAGACACCGATGATTTATAGAGCTCAAACTTAAAAGCATGTCAAAAAAGCCATGGGGTGTACTTATTTTTTCACTACTGTAACACAGCAAATTGAGGTACAGTGTTTTTTTTTGGTGGTGGTGGGGGGGGGTTTCCTTCTGGTTTGTTTGATACAGTTGTTAGTTATAGATGATTAGCTATGGCTTCAAAAGTATTTCACACAAACAAGTCTTTGTGTTATAAACCACACAAAATATAAAGGTAATATACTGTTCATCATAAATACAGTTCAACACTGTAAGTGATGATGCCTTTGAGGAAGAAAATATTAACAGCAAGCTACTTTTCAGTCTTAATAATACCATATTTTTTTATTTTTCAGTTAAGTCAGGTTTCTTGAGTACGCCCATAACTCATTTAACATATAGTCAATGTAAAGAAAATAAATAAATAAAAATAGATGTAAAATATTATAGATCAGTGATTTTTTTTTACACATTTCCCAATATCTTTCTTCCTGTTTGTCATGCAGAGATGTTGCTTGGACAGTCACGTTCAGGAACCCGAGGCCCACTTGGCTAGCTACAATTTTTGCCCTCAGTTCGTTCGTGTGTCTCTAATGTTTCATATGAGGAATCATTCGAGGAATCAATAACACTAGTCCAGATTTTCTTGAATCGAATTGTATTAAATTTAAATGTAAGAACATAAGTACTTTGATTGGAATTTCGATGTCTATATAAAAGAGTGCTACACAACAAACATCCTTTTATCTCTTTCAGGTTAGTGGAAGGGCAGGTTTTCAAGCACAAATTGACTGGGTCTAACTGCAAACTATTTCAAAGATGGAGCTGCTGTAAGCTCTTTTTATTTCAGGCAATTGCAGGTCCTCAGAAATGTCTTGCTATATGAAGTTCAAAAAGTCCCAAGCCTTTACTCCTTTGTGAATACAATACCTTAAAAGCAGACAATTTATGAGACCTGTGGTTGGGGAGACTTGGTGAATGGCACACTCTGTCTGGGTACTATTTAATTGCCCAGGTGAAACATTGACGTCTCTTTGCCTTGTGCTGCAGCTCCTTAGCTCACAGCAAATTGGAACCTAAGAGGATCTGAAGAAAAAAAATAGACTGCTGCCTCAATTGTCTCTCTGCTGGTTTTATTTATTTATTTATTTAGCCCAAATATCTGTCAGCCTGTCTATTCTGTTGATTATGCACACTTCCTCTGCCTAAGGGAGACATGTGAGTGGCTGTGCTTAAACTGTTTTTAGAGCATTTATTGTCCTTAAGTTAAAATGCAACTTTTGTTGTATGTACACTGCCGAATCTTCATTTTGTATCTGCTATGTTGTATATATGAAGAGAGAAGAAAAAAACCACCAAAGCTCATCAAAGCTCTACGTTCTCTAATTCTTGATTTTTATCTTGATGAATCCCAGCAGTTTCTTTTAGCTAACAAGGAAGTTCATTTTAATAACACTCAAGACTTAAAGGGATAGTTCACCCGGAAAATTACAATTCAGTCATTAATTTCTCACCCTCCTGTCATTCCAAACCCAGAGAGTTTTGTTCATCTTCGGAACATCATTTTAAGACATTTTTAATAAAACCTGTGAGCTCTTTGTCCCACCTTTTACAGTCCAAGTAACCAAAATGTTCAAGCTCCAAAAAGTTCATAAACGCATTGTAAAAGGAATCCATGTGACTCCAGTGGTTTAATCTCAATTTTCTGAAGCGTTACGAATAATTTGTGTGCACAAAACAAACAAAAATTAATTCTTGATTCACAAAATGTCTTCACTTTGGCATAGATTTCTGTCACGCATTCACGAGAGAATCACGATGCATTAGTGTTGTGTTGACATGAGAGCAGACAAAAAAATGCAAGTCGTCCTCTATGTTAAAATCTGCAGATATCTTTGTTACAAAGCTTGTTATACAGTATGTGACTCAGTTTGTGAACAGCATCCCTCTTCCTTTGTTTCTGGCAAAATCATCCCTTGATGCATTTCACATGCAACTAACATTCAGATCCACATGTACAGTATCTCAAAAAAGTGAGTACACCCCTCACATTTTTGTAAATATTTGATGATAGCTTTTCATGTGACAACACTGAAGAAATGACACTTTGCTACAATGTAAAGTACTGAGTGTGCAGCTTGTGTAACAGTGTAAATTTGCTGTCCCCTCAAAATAACTTAACACACAGACATTAATGTCTAAACCGCTGGCAACAAAAGTGAGTACGCCCCTAAGTGAAAATGTCCAAATTGGGCCCAAAGTGTTAATATTTTGTGTGGCCACAATTATTTTCCAGCACTGCCTTAACCCTCTTGTTCATGGAGTTCACAAGAGCTTCACAGGTTGTCACTAGAGTCCTCTTCCACTCCTCCATGATGACATCACGGAGCTGGTGGATGTTAGAGACCTTGTGCTCCTCCACTTTCCATTTGTGGATGCCCCACAGATGCTCAATAGGGTTTCATCCATCATCTTCACGCTCAGCTTCTATAGCAAAGCAAGGGTCATCTTGGAGGTCTGTTTGGGGTCGTTATTATGCTGGAATGCTGCCCTGCGGCCCAGTCTCCGAAGGAAGGGGATCATGCTCTGCTTCAGTATATCGCAGTACATGTTTGCATCCATGGTTCCCACAATGAACTGTAGCTCCCCAGTACCGGCAGCACTCATGCATCCCCAGACCATGACACTCCCACCACCATGCTTGACTGTAGGCAAGACACACTTGTCTTTGTACTCCTCACCTGGTTGCTGTGACACACGCTTGACAACATCTGAACCAATTAAGTTTATCTTGGTCTCATCAGAACACAGGACATGGTTCCAGTAATCCATGTCCTTAGTCTGCTTGTCTTCAGCAAACTGTTTGTGGGATTTCTTGTGAATCATCTTTAGAAGAGACTTCCTTCGGGGACGACAGCCATGCAGACGAATTTGATGCAGTGTGCGGCTTTTGCTCTGAGCACTGACAGGCTGATCCCCCCACCCCTTCAACCTCTGCAGCAATGCTGACAGTACTCATACTTCTATTTCCAAAAGACAACCTCTGGATATGATGCTGACACTCAACTTCTTTGGTAAACCATGGCGAGGCCTGTTCTGAGTAGAACCTGTCCTGTTAAACCACTGTATGGTCTTGGCCACCGTGCTGCAGCTCAGTGTCAGGGTCTTGGCAATCTTCTTATAGCCTAGGCCATCTTTTTGCAGAGCAACAATTCTTTTTTCAGATCCTCAGAGAGTTCTTTGCCATGAGCTGCCATGTTGAACTTCCAGTGACCAGTATGAGGAAGTGTGAGAGCGATGACACAAAATTTAACACACCTGCTCCCCTTTCACAACTGACACCTTGTAACACTAACAAGTCACATGACACCGGGGAGGGAAAATGGCTAATTGGGCCCAATTTGGACAATTTGTCTTAGGGGTGTACTCACTTTTGTTGCCAGCGGTTTAGACATTAATGGCCGTGTGTTGAGTTATATTGAGGGGACAGCAAATTTACACTGTTACACAAGCTGCACACTCACTACTTTACATTGTAGCAAAGTGTCATTTCTTCAGTGTTGTCACATGAAAAAATATAATCAAATTTTTTAAAAAATGTGAGGGGTGTACTCACTTTTGTGAGATACTGTATATAAATATGTAGTGATCAGAATAGCAAAGTGCATGGTTATGAAGTACCCAGTGTTATCAATACATATCATGTAATCGGCTTGTTGTAATATTTCCACTAGTTGTTTGTGTTTTGTGTTAGTCATTGTTATTTGTTGGACAAAGTCCATCCATCCATCCATCCATCTTCAACCGCTTACTCCTTTATTATGGTCACGGGGGAACCTGGAGCCTATCCCAGGGAGCATCGGGCACAAGGCGGGGTACACCCTGGACAGGGTGCCAGTCCATCGCAGGGCACAGTCACATACGCGACACTCACACACCCATTCATACACTACGGACACTTTAGACACGCCAATCAGCCTACCATGCATGTCTTTGGACTGGGGAAGGAGAACCCGGAGGAAACCCCCGACACACGGGGAGAACATGCAAACTCCGCACACACATGGCCCTGGCGGGATTCGAACCCCGGACCCACCCCAGAACCCCTAAGCCACCGTGCGCCCCGTTGGACAAAGTGTCATTTTTAAAAGAAAACACTCAGATAGCACACACACCTCTAGCCAATGTCAGCACAAATTACTCCACAACATCTCCTACAGCTCGTTTGCTTATTGTGAAACCATTTGCATAATATTTTGAACTACTATTAACTACTTGTCTGTTAAGACAAGTCAGATTTTTTTTTCAGTTGCTGATTGTAGTCAATCGTATGTTACCATACCTTCCACAAAAAAAAAAAAATGTTGATTCAGCAAGGGAGGAAATATTGCATGAAGGGAACTTGAGCTGAATGTGCTTATCATACGACGAGATTTAATAAATGATCACCAAGAGGGGGAGCTGTCTTACAATGCTGACTGGTTTAAATCACTGACTTATTTGTGGTGTTTTGTTAGTTGTAGTACATAATGAAATTATCTGTTGTGCCAAACTGCCTATTTGTACAAAGAGATAGAGAGAAGTGCTTTGAAAGAGTGAACTTAGTAAATAATGCTTGTTAGCCATTGAAAAAAAAAATCATCTTATGTAATTATCTTGCTGTTGATTCTGAGTAAATTCTTATGAGTTATAAATCTATATGAGAAAACATAGCTCCAGTCAAATATGCGAACCTTTAATGTGGACTTACAAGCAGTTCTTGATCACTTAAGATCAGGATGTCAGGATGAATCCTTATCTGTGTTTTTTTTTCTCTCTCTAACTTCAACACGTTTGTCTTTTTTGTGCTCTCTCTCTCTCTCTCTCTCTCTCTCTCTGTGCGTGTGTGTGTGTGTGTGTGTGTGTGTGTGTGTGTGTGTGTGAGAGTGACAGTACTGGGAGGGCCAGAGTCTCGTGGAGTCCTGAGGAAAATCACTGACATGTTGGAGATTATTTTGAAGAGAATTGACACTCTAGCAAAGCTCAGCAACACCAGCAAAAGTCGCAGCCTGGAGGAGCTCAGCTCTACTCTTGAAAGGTACACAATGTGTGTGTATGTGTGTGTGTGTGTGTGTGTATGTGTGTGAGTCTTGCTTAAAATCTTCCCAGAATTAGCATTATTTTTTCCCATAGTCTCCATGGTGATAGAGACCCTCGTACCAAGGGTTGAGAGGCTTCATGTTGTCATGAGTTCAGGGCCGCAGCGTGTGATGACTGGATGTCAGTGGTGTTTCGGTCTTGGTTACTGCACATTGCAGCTTCAGTGCTAAATTATACACACTTAAAAATGATGTGTTATTATCCTACAAACTTTTTGTGTTATTAATATTTCAACACTATAAAATAAAGATTATTATTATTATTATTATTATTATTATTATTATTATTATTATTAACACATGTTAAATTATCAAATAAATTTGTTAAAAAAAGTACCAAACAATTCATACGAGTGATCAACACGTGTTAAATTATTGTCCAATCACGTTGCCGACTGCGTTGCTGATGTCATCATCCATTTCTGAACTCACTTCAAAGAAAATGTTCGCTGCTTTGAGCTTTTGATTGTGACAGCGGAGTCAGAGTCCTGAGGCGAGGAAACAAAATGACCACAGGTAAGTTAGCATTCATCACTATTTAGTGTTATTGCTGCTGAAAAAGCCTGGCCTATTTTATAATATTCAGGGAGCTCTCGAAAATGTATTAATTGTAATACAGTAACTCAGGGAGTGATAATTAATTTTACCTATTGTGACGACTTCAAAAGTGAATATCATGTACTTCTTCCTGAGTGTTGGCGTTATGCTACTAGTGTCATGTGTTTATGTTGGTTGTGAAATGTGGACTGAGTTTATTTGGTGGGTCTGCATCTTGTCGGTTAGCTAGCTGGATGCTGTCACCAATCTTAGCAGGAATGAGTGATGCTAACCTAGATGCTCACCTGAGTAGATAAGATTATATTGGCATACAGCTCATGGTAATGTTAGACATTCACATTACCTTTTTGAAAGTTAATGATAATATAGCATTACAGATATTCACCATGATGTAATTCAGAGAGTGGGTTAATGTTAGCTACATTTAGCAAGTGTTTTGGACGAGACAAGCTGTAGTAATTAGCATTAGGAGGATGGGTTAGAGTATTCATGTATTTGATGAATGTTAACAGGTTGCTGGTTGCTGGTTAACTGTTAACATTAAGGCCAAGTTAACAGAGGCCAAACGTTCTTCACAAGGATAATGTGACAAAGACATACTGGGGTTTAGGTTGTAATGCTTTCCACTGTTTCTGTGATGTTGGTTTATTTAATTAGGTTTTACCAAAAAAAATGGTGATGAGGTGCTAAAGGTTGGAAAATAAATATTTGCAGGTTAGCTAGATTTTCCTGGTGAGGCTACAGCACCATTTTGTTCATTTCATTCAAAATGACACAATTTGGGATTCTGTAAAGTAAATTCTCAGTTGGAAGCCCAAAGGCATTTCTCCATATTTTGTAACTAACAATGACCCAACACTCTTTTTGCTC
Source organism: Noturus placidus (assembly GCA_022414735.1). Lineage (NCBI taxonomy): Eukaryota > Metazoa > Chordata > Actinopteri > Siluriformes > Ictaluridae > Noturus > Noturus placidus. Next base: position 222,854 of record JAFFST010053578.1, read on the forward strand.
TTTTACAGCTTTTCAAATGGAAGGCAATGGGACTCTTGTCTTCCCAGATGGCAGGGAGATTTGTAAGAAGATACATCAACTCCAATTCTTATATCTGTCAAATGTTTGAATGGTTTTAATAAATGTCACTTGAAAATCATGCAATTGTTTGTTTATTTTGTGAGCATTTGAGTAGAATTTTACATACAACAAATTGCATTTTAGGATAATTGTATAAAATATAAACTATACATCTGTGTTATTTTTTTTAACATCTTTGTGTGGAAATGTACGAATACAGCATGTATTAAATGTACTAATAAACAAAATGTGTTGAAAGCAGCACAAAATTTGTTGTAATTAATTAGACATGCAGGTGTGAAAAATTAACACGTGTTATTAACACATCTGTTTTAAGAGTGTAGTTAAAATCCATTTTTCTAAATCATTGTAATTTGTCAGTAATTGACATCTATTCATTATCTATTCATGTAATGAATAGTTATTGGATTACACTTGACAGGTTCCCTTTATTGATATTATTTACAGCATTAGTTAATATTATACAATGGTTAGTTCACTCATTTGAATGATTAGTTTGAAGTAGCAAAAGTGTGTTAATATTTAATTTAACAGCACTTGGAAATTTCACTGTTAAGTCCTTGTCCGATACTAGTCAGAACCAAAATGTCGCCCCTGCCCTGGCTGACTTCCTCTTGTCCTAGCTAGTGAAGAAGGTCACACAAACACAGTTCAGTGCAAAGCTTCTTAGTTTAATGCTCACAAAGCATTAAACTTAAAAAAATATATATATATATATATACAGTGGTACCTCGACATATGAGTTTAATTCGTTCCGTAACCTTGCTTGTATGTCAATTTACCCGCATCTCAAAGCAATTTTCCCCATTGAAATTAATTGAAATGCCATTAATCCGTTCCAGCCCCCAAAATGCCACCCCAGTTGTTTTTGTTACATGTTTTTGAATAAGAAAAATGTATTTATTGATTATTAAAAATGTATTTATTGAGTATTAAATGACTAATATTGTATAAAAACATAATAAAAGAGAATGTAAAGAAATAAACTGGTTTATTTCCTTGCACACCTGGCTCATGTTTTCCTATGATTTCACGCTTTAATTCAATAGATATCATCTTCTTCTGAGCACTGACCTTTCCACTCACTTTCTTCGGACCCATGGTTATAAAAAGAAATGTGATAAAATACTGTAAATGTACAAAAAGCACAAAACGCGAGCACAACTTATCAAAGATGCTTCGACAGCAAGGCAAACAAGCACACTGACTGAGGCAATAAAATATCAAACCGGTTTGGCTTGTTGCTTCTGTTTATATTTGTGAGAATCACACACACACACACACACACAAACAAAGGTTTGAATGTGCGCGCGCACTAACACGTGGCTGTGTCAAAGGTTTCGTGAGTGGCGCTTTGTCCAGTGCAACCCGAGACAAAAATGTGAGGCGCGCGGGGCGCACTCATATCTCAAAAAACTCGTATGTTAGGGCATTCGTATGTCGAGGTACCACTGTATATATACATACAGTCAAATCTCGTTACTATGCCACCTGTCGGGACCGAGCAAGAGTGGCATAGTAGCGAGAGTGGCATAGTAACAAGGGTTTGTAAAAACGGCTTTATTTTCTCAAGTTACTTATCAGTCCAAAACTCTCAAGAATCGTCGGCTGGCACATCATCTTTTGGCGGATCACGTGCATCTCATTGTCTAGCCGATCGCACGCTTGCATCACACCGGGCTTCCCACTTCTCTGTTGCATGAACTTCCGCATGGTGCTCCAAGCGCGCTGGGCTTCCTCGAACGAAACGACTTCCTCCTCGACAGTTATATTGTCATCTTCGCTTTCCACCGGGTCCCCACTGCACAGGATCTCCTCAGCAATCTCCTCCAGTGTGAAAGACTCGCCAGTCCCGAGGCGCTCGTCGGCTTCAATAAAGTCAGACAGCTCGATCTCCCCGTTCTCGTGCATCTTTTCCTCGGCAGGCAGAGCTTCCCAGATCTCAAGCAGCTCCGCATTGAACGTGATGCCGTGGCGCTTCTTGAAATTGTCTACCCAACCGTCGCTCGCCATGAAGTCCGGGATGTGCATCAGCTCGGCCAGTTTCATCGCCTTCTCCTTGATCAGATCGCCGCTGACATGCAGATTCTGTCCTCTTGCTTGCTTCAGCCACATGAGCACTCCCTCATCAATTGAGTTATGTTGAGTTATGAGTTATGTTGTGCGCAGCTGGACTGTAGTTCGTTGCTTCGCCTTTTCTTTTGACGTGAGTGTGATAATCGAGCATTGCGCAGAAATACAGACTTTTCACGACTCGTGCCTTTTAACAGTCACACAATAGTGGCATAGTAGCGAGGTGGCATAGTAACGAGATTTGACTGTATATATATATATATATATATATACAGTCAAAACTCTTGTATATATAATTTTTTTCTGTGTGATATATATATATATATATATATATATATATATATATATATACAGTATATATATCTCACACAGAAAAAATTATAAAGAATGATATATGTCAATTGGAACAGGTTGCAGTTAAAATCAAAATATCTACTGCATAGGCTTCAGTGATACAGGAACTAAGGTATGAGTTCTGACAGATAATAGGAAGAAGGAGGATGGCGGAAAGCAGGAGGAGGTGGGGGCGATTAAGAATACACAAACCAACTCTATCAGTTCTTGTACATCGTGCCAGACTAGAGACCTTCAGAATTGAGACACAGCTCATACCATAAAACTTATTAGTATCACTCCTCTTATGTGTATTCGCTACATAAAATTTTAATTTTAACAATAATTTGTTACAATGAAATTGTTACTACACTTATTATGGGCTGTCAGTCAGTATGTGCTGGTAACATGCAACACTCTGTTAACCTCTGGCTTTTTTAGGAATTATTTTTTATTGATGGAGCTGAAATAAACAAAAATTTTGCCCACATTGTGTCTGACATGTCAGCTAATCAATATATATTTCTTGTTTATAGAACTGTTGTATAAAAACAATGTCACATTTGCGATCATGCTGTTGTACTGAATATGAGCACAGCTGTGAAACAGCTGTAGCCCGAGTGCCACAGGTTTTTCAAAAGTACTTTTTTTTCTGCAGTATTGCTTAATTGAAGCAGGTATCCCTGTTTACAGTAGATTTAAAAGTTTACACACCCCTGTTAAAATTACAGGTTTTTGAGATGTAAAAAATTAAACCAAGATTTGAATGTGATATTAATCAGAAACACTTCACTGATCACAGATGTACAATAATTACTTTTGAATATGTACAATAATTACTTTCTGAAGTTTGATTGGTTAATTTTGAGCAGTCATATGCCCCATTATAAAAGGGTGTGCACACTTATGCAACCAGGTTAATGTAAGTTGTTACTGAAGACATCCACCTGTTCCTTGACAAACCCTTCCCAGATCTGGGCTACCACCTTTCGGTACAGACAGCACTCCTCTAAACATATGTGCCACACTATTGTACAGCGCTATGAGTTTGGTAGTCTGCTTTTCAGTGATTTATTAATATCTGTTAGAATTTTTTTAATATGAACTACAATTATTTGATAAGGTTGAAAACTTTGCTCACCTAAATTTGCCTTATCAAGTTAGCAATTAAGTATATTTAACCAAGTTTTCTACCTGATTTTTGCTTTAAATAGCATTATAATACAATTATTTCACTGCTCACTTCCATTTTCTTAGTAACAACCTCAGATTAAATAAGTGTTACATGCCTACCCTGTCTAGGACACGCACATGCCTCTCCTGCCCCAGAAGTCCACAAAAATCAGATTTGTGTAACACTTAAGAGTACCATTTATTTGTTAATTTCCAATACAAACAGAGTAGCTTCAAAAGAGACTTCAGTATGGGACCAGGCCGAAAAACCCAACATAAGCTCTGACTTTGAGGGAAGTACTTTCTAAACTTTCAAATAAATAAATAAATAAATAGATGAACAACGTAATTCTTACCTTACTCCCTCTCTAACCAAATACAGAAGAAAACATGGACATTAACAAAAATGGTCTCCACCTCCGTCCTGCTTCCTACTGTTATTTAAATAATTACATTATAAACAGTTTCCTAAATCTCTTCCTGTTGGGATAAAGCAAATAACAGCTTTTATCTTTGCCTTTCCTCCGTCACCCTTCAGCCTCTTTGGTTTGTTCACTCGAAAGAAGACGTAGCGCATGTGGTTTACCAATTGAGCGTATGCAGGCCTGGAGAGTCTAAATGAACACACTGAAACTCAGATCAGTTCAGAGAGGCGTCTGCTTTATTGTAAACTCACAGAGGTTTATATACAAATAGCCAGGCTTGAGCATACTGCTGTGTGGAAATAATGTGGCAGTTTAAGCTGTCTGCCATGTACGTGAAAAACATCTTAGACCAGATAGGGAAGTGCAACAGGTTTTGATCATATATGGTAAATGTTTGCTAGCAGAAAATAGTAAGTTCCTACGATGACATGTTTACTGGTACATGCACATTAGACAGGTCTGGAAAGTTCATAAGACAGAAATCAAAACTATAACCAAAACATACTTATACGTACATATCTGACGGGAATAGAGAATAGCGAGTTTCCCACACTTCCTAAGAGTGTAAGTGAGAACAAAAAACAGAGTAGCAACAAATTACCAAGTCTACTTTAGTAAACAATATGTTGTACAATCACAAGAAGAAGGGGGTGGGTAGAACACACATGTGCGCATGCACACACTAGCATCTGGGACAAGCGACACTGATTTCACCATCCTGAAGACTAAAAAGCCTCCCCAAATTGAGTTTCTTCTTCTGCGTTATCCATCAGCTCTCCCTCCAGCAGTTGATGGTAACTAGAGTCAGCTGGTCTCCATTAAGTTGTGCATAGAGGAGAGAGAGTGAAAGCAGGAGAGAGCAAAACACAAAACGACTGCAAAAAAATAGTAAAAGAAAATAAAAATAATTACACCTTGGGACGCAAGTCTAAATCTCAATTCATTTTTTTCCTTCTTACTTGTCCTGCTTTTCTCAGAACTTACAGGGCTCTTTTTCTCCTCAGAGCTTCCTTGGAGCTTGATAGTCTGCTAACTTTCCTTTGATTTGTTCACTACAACTTTTGCATAAATTAGGTCATCAGTGCATGTTTCATGTAAATTGATTGTATAAAAGGGTAAATTGGGGTGTCATATGCGTATGCGGTGTAAATCAGAGACTGAGTCACTATTTGTGATCTTTGATGTCATACAATAGTTTCATGACTTCGATGCATATTCATTAATACACCATTCCATGTTATCAAACCTACTCTTGCTTCTCATATGAATAATGGCCTTTGTGTGCAAAAAAAAGCTGAACTTCATTTATAATAAGGAAGGTTTTTTCCCCATACTGTTAGGAGTAGTACGATTTTAACATCCAAGATTTCAAAAAGTGCTTCTAAGCATAATGTGTGCACGTGTGTGTGTGTGTGTGTGTGTGTGTGTGTGTGTGTGTGTGTGTGTGTGTGCGCGCGTGTGTGTGTGTGTAGGTTTCAGCCAATGGGACTAGTGGAACGGATTCAGGCCATAGCTCAGAATGTGTCTGAAATGGCTGTGCGTATGGAGCAGATCCTGCAGAAGAGTAAAAATGCTGCCACAGGTGCCTATATTAATTTACTCACCATTGTAAGACCTAATACACCTTAATTTACCTTTATAATTTAGGTTAGCAAAATAATTCCTAATACATATGGAAAGGTTTACCAATCCTGCATGTCCCTGTACTCTAGGCTCTTGTGTACTTCAGTCTGATATTACTGCTGTCCTCATTTGTTTTAAACTTATTTCGATAAATATAGTTAATTTGAAATGACTGGATCAGTCATTGCCGTTTCTTGTTTTTGTAATCAACTGAACCACAGTAGCATTTTATTTCTCCAGCAGTTTCAATGTTGTAGGCTTCTGCTGATCAAACTCCATGTATTTATTTGTTATCTCTTTGTATTCATTGTTTTTAGTTTACATTTTTTTGCACTCTGCTGGAATATTTTCCCCATTGTTACCACTGTTAGGATCATTCCTGTAATCAGACAGAACGATGCATAATCCCTTTGTGTGTGATCATGCTTGCTGGAGCTTGGCAGCCTGTTGAATAAAGAACAGCAGTGCTCCTTTAATTAGGCTAACCGAGACCCAGTTCCAGACAGCACAGAGGATTTTTATTAATCAAGGCAAGGGGATGTTGTTAATTTTCTGTTTCTCCCACTGCCTCAGGACACAGTGGGATAAACCTTGGTAATCAGATATGCATTTATCTGTGTCCACTGGCCTGCCAATGTATAATGATGCAACCAGAAGGACATAAATGTGTCATTTTCAAACCAAAAAAAGGGAACCAAGTAGGCAGATAAGGATAAGATTTAACCTTCCCCTGCCTCATAAAGCTGCCACAGTTTTGATACCTTTCAACAACCGTTTTCATACTGTTCTCTTAGGGCGAAGTAATGTCAAACTGAATGTCTGTCTATGTCATCTGCAGGCAGATATGGAATGGCAGGGCAGTGCGAAATCCCAAAAGATCCTGGCTACCCAGACTGTGCAAGTAAAGTTGATGTATGTTGATATTACAATGACTCAGAGATCTCTCACTCCACTACAGTACATTTCTTCTATCCCCTATTTTATTGAGTTATGGACTGGCAATGTCAAGCCAGAATATCCACCAAGTACCATATTTTCTGTCTCTGCTAGGAATGTAATGCAATGGCTGTGTTTGCATCTGTAACTGTTTACAGCTCCAAATATTTGTCTTTGAGATTCATATTTAAACCAGCAAAGGGCCCGGAAGGTTTATTAATTTAATTTAACCTTACTACTCCAAAAACACGAAAATGGCCTGCTAGAAAAAGAAGTAATTTTTCATTTAGAAATTATAATAAAACATAGCAGTTTGTAGAACATAAGTTCAATTCAATTCAATTTTATTTGTATAGCGCATTTTACAATGAACGTTGTCTCAAAGCAGCTTTACAGAAGAATATAAACACGCTATACAGACTAAAAAATGAAAAAGAATAGTGCACATCCTATTCATGTCTGTATTTGTATTCTTTTAGAACACTTTATCTCTTCAATCTGAATAATGTTACTTACAGCAAAGTAGATATGATCAATTCTGCTGTCTGTGGAGTTTCTTCCCACCTCCCAAAAACATTGTTGGTGGACTGGCTAAGATAAAATACCCCAAGGCATGAATGAGTGTGAATGTATGTGTGCCCTTTAATGGACTGGAGTTCCATTCAGAGTATATTCTAGACTCATACCCAGAGTTCTCCAGACCCATTGTGACACTGACCAGGATAAAGAGATTACTGAAAGTGAGTGTGACAATGCAAATGTATAAAGCAATAAATGAAAACTTGTAGGCATTGATTACAGTTGGACAGCTCTGTAACAATCTATAGACTCCCTATATATACAAAATCTGTACTAAAGTTCAGAGTTACACTCTCTTCATCTTTGTCTGCCTCATTCAGAACTCCTACTGTGAATTTCATACTAATGCAAACAATAATAAAGGGAAACATGCAGGTTTAATTAATTCATGTGCATATTTTTTGTTTGAATAGTTAAAAATGTAATCTGCTTTAATGTAGAATTAATGAACTGACAATAGTAAGCCATGTATTGCAAAATACTTTTTTTCAGAATTGCACCTTTTTACATTTTGTTCAGCCTTGTTTTTTTTTTACTTCATATCATTGATGTTAATTGTCTTTGTATATCTTTGAATTGTCATTCAAAAACAACAGCATGTTCTTCTGCCTCCTGTAAACCATGTAAAACTGTTTCTAATGGCCCTACTCGGTCATGCTAGTGGATGAGGGCGAGATGGACATCAGACCCCTGCTACGCTTTCTATGGAGTTGATGGCTCCGACTGCTCCTTCCTCATCTACCTGAGTGAGGTAGAGTGGTTCTGCCCCCTGCTTGCCTGGAGGAATCAGAGCATTCAGCCCACCATCAGCACCCCACCAAAGACACAAGTGAGAGAATTAGCAGAACTTGTACCAGTGTTCTCCAAGAATCTGCTAGGAGATGGTTTAAGAATGATATTTATGTCTTCCAATTTTATTGGAGTATGTTCAACTAATTGTTCTCTTTTTCAGACAGAATTAAATAGTGGGAACAGGTAATTTTTATTCAGCTCAGACATATTCTTTAAGATGTCCCCGCACAACAATATAAGAACACTAACTACCGGTACTTCAGCTTCTGCTATTAGTTATATAATACAGAGAATTTATTTATTGTAATTGCTGAATTACATACACGTATGTACAGTATATTAGGTAGACTAGAGGTTAAATCCCATATTTACAGGTTTAATTAATATTCATTGGACAACAGAATATTATAATAGGGATGGGAGTAGGGATGGCTTGTTGAAAAGAAAGCTTGGGAGAGAAAGAGAGGGAAAGCCATAAAAATGTATGTTGGACATTTAGAACATTCTCAACTATATTCAAAGAGAGAAGATTAGTATATTAGGTAGACTAGAATCCTATTAGCATGCACATGAACACGGAGTGATATAGTGAAGGCAAAGCGCTGATTAGTATTTTCAGAAGAAATGCTTTAATCAGCAAGCTAAATCCCATATTTACAGGTAAAATGAATATTGATTGGACAACAGAATATTATAATGGATGGAGGGACGGGAGGTTGATGGGCGGTTGAAAAGAGAGCTTGGGAGAGAAAAAGAGGAAAAGCCATAAAAAAACTGTGTCGGACATTTTCAACATTTTCAACTGTATTTAAAGAGAGAAGATCATTAAAAAAAGATTACAGTACAGCTTTATTCTTTTTGGGGCATATTCAGAGTCTACAGTTTAGGTCCAAAAGTTACACGTGTTTATGCAGTGAAATCTGCATGTATTATGCAAATTGCCTGTGTGTAGTTCACTCTTTAGTAGAAGTGTTCATAGCAGGGTTTTTGAATAACATCTAAACTACTGCCTTTAACACAAGCACTTGCCTTTAAACCCGGAAAAATAGGTGATATTAAATGCAGAATGAATAAGGAAATCACATTTTGTTCTCGCTTTGCTGTCAAATGTAATATAAAAGCAATTGACAATTAAAAAAATAAAAACGGGTACTTGAGGTAAATGAGATTGAAATAAGCATTTAATAGGAGTCTTATATATTGTCAATATATTGCTGCATTATTAGTCCTAGTAGTAATTATTTTAATCAGAGGAATTTGGTATAATTTAACAATACGGCTTCCACCCTCTTCATTTTAACTGTGCAATCATTTACTAAGCTTGTGGCTCATGCTAAGTGTTCATAATTATATCATATTTAATAATTGGTACTTGAAATATTTTAAGTAAGCATTTCTCTGATTAAGATTCTGTCTTAAGATGCTCTGATGTCCTCCGTGTGAGGGGACATTTTTTTAAATGCACTTTAAATGCATATTAATATTAATTTATTAGTAGTGTCAAATGTATGTGTTTAATATTAATATCTCAAATGGTATTCCATAGTTGTACATAGTGTATTTAAACCCGTGTTGCTGGACTTAATGCTGCTTCTAGTTCAAGTTGATATTGCACATGAAAAATGCAATTTAGAGTTGCTCTTTTTTTTGGCAAATTGTCTCTCACAACTTCTCAATACTTCTTAAGTGTGGAGTTATGTTTGAGTTCTGAATATTGATGTGTGCAATTTCGGCATTAAATCCTCACTATGTGCACTTAACTCAACCTTGAATACAGCCCTTTATGAATAGTGGTTCAGAAAATGATTAATTTTATGCTGCGCTGCACAACAGGGTGTCTTGGGAATAAGTGTGTGAGTTAGGCATTTTGTACAGCCTGTGTTGTTTACAATAGAGTAAAACTAGGCCATTTAGAGTAGACCGCTCGAACACTTCCGCAGCTGTGGTGACTCAATGGCTCATGCATGCTCATACACCTGACTCTCTGATGCTCGGCGGTAGTTAAAGTATGCCTCACATAGAGTCATAGAACATAGCAGACACGGTGCTCTCCGGATTATTGTTACCCTTCATATAAATGAGCAAAAATATCATAAAACAAACATAACATACAATAATTCAAAGTTTCCAGTCAAACAATAAGAAAGATTGTTAATCCTTGTTCTAACAAAAATCATTCAACTTTTTTCTTGCCAAATTATTGATACGCTTATGAAATATTGAAAATAAATTCAACTTATTTGTAATTCTTGAAAATATTATATTACTTTTTTTGTGCACTGTGTTTCTATGCATTATTCTTTGTGTCCTGTTCCTATTGTTATTATTGAGTAGCATAGATACATTTATAGTGTCCTGTCTTTTACTGTATACATGTCCAGACCTCACTGTAGAGCACTCTGATCAAATTCCGCTGTCTTTAATGTACTTAATAAACAAATCTAACTGTGTATCTCTTTAGGCAATAGTTCGTGCTGATATGGGACCCCTTCTGGAGCAGGTCGGATCAGGGAAAGAGTCTCTGAGCTTCATGAGAAGGAGGATACGCAGGTTGGCTGTGCAGTGGGCCGTAGCTGCTCGCAAGCTGGACGAGCATCTGCGCAGCCAACAGATGCAGCAGAAGAGGGTGAGCTTATGTACTCTCACACTGTGTATGCCAGGGGCACTCTACAACTTCACATGACAGCATGGGTCATTATGGGTGTCCAAGCTGAGCATCGTCTGCAAAGAATTACATCTTTCATATGAGAAAAATCCGGAATGTTTATTTGAAGGTTTGTCTAAAGTGCAACATATTTTATGTATATTTTACACAAAATATTTTATGTATATTTTACATATATATCTATATCTATATCTATCTATCTATCTATCTATCTATCTATATATATATATATATATATATATATATATATATATAATGTATAAAATAATATAAAATGTATATTTTGTGTATATTTTACATAAAAAAATGCATTGCTTTTAATATACGACAAGTGATCAATTCATGTAGTACCAATTACATTCTGAAATCTCATGAGGATGTTGCCATTGATGGGAATTATAACTAGTATTAAATTTAGGCACTTATAACTTGCGCAGTAGATCAGTGCAGCAGTAAATGGGCTGTTGCAGAATTCCAGGGACCTAGGTTTTATTCTCAGCTTGTGTGTGAGTTCAGTGTTCGATTTTATTCAGGGCTTTGAAAATCCATGATCAAATCATGTTGGATGTATGAAACCAAATTATGTCAATGTTACTCAATTCAATTGTGAGGTGTACTTAAGCTGTGGATGGGTGCTAAATAAATAAAACTTATAATTATCCATCCATCCATGTTCTGTACTGCTTATCCTTACTTGGTTGCGGGGAACCTGGAGCCTATCCCAGGAGGCATGGGGAAGAAAGTGGGGGACACCCTGGACCGGTTGCCAATCCATCGTAGGGCACAATCACACACACATTCACACAATACGGACACTTTTTCCTCGCACCTATCATCATCATCATTATCATCATCATCATCATCATCTTCTTCATCATATGTAACTTATATACACATTTGAATAATTAAATTAAAATTCAAATTAAGTAAATTCAGTGAGCTTTTTTTTTTGTAATTCTAACAGCTCTATTTGATTGGTTTTCATCATATTTATTTTTCCATCCGCAAAAATTCAGGCATTTGACAAGGGAGACACATTGTCTTCTTTTTCTCAGCCTTTGTTTCACAATTTATTTTTTTAGATTTAATTCTGATAATCTTCTATAAAACAAGATCTTGGCTGCTGCAGAGTATTTTTAAACTAGCTCAATGTGGTAACCCTGCCCTTAACAGTCCTGTTTGCTGCTCCTCCCCAATGTAGGGGGCAGCATGACTCCTGTCTCAGTGGGTCTCTAGTAGTACTTTGTGTAATTATAACTCTATGGAGCTATATGGGACAGTGCATGTGTTTGATTATGTGACATCCAAAAAGCAAATCATTGTTTCATAAATCAAATTATAATTTATTTTTTTACAAGTGTCCATGACATAAAATAGAATTTACATAGCGTTAGAGAAAGGGAAAGTATTTTTTTAAATATAAAAATAGAATGTAAGGATATAAAGATGGGTGATAGCCACAGTCTGACTATAGTTGGTATAAAGTGCAGATATGTGCAGTTGTTTTGTGCAATATAATGCTGTGCAACATTAAGCTGATGTAGTTGTACTGAAATTTCCCACATGTATAATAAATATCTATTACATACAGGGAAAAGATTGATGAATAGTCTTAAAGGAATGTAGACAGTGTGGGTGTTTGGTGTTGTCCTGGTTCAGGGCTCGAATGGCCTGTGGGAACAAACTCCACCTCTTTCTTTCTGTGTTGGCTTTCAGGGAGTGAATGTGTGTCCCTGACCACAACACAGAGAAGAGTACATTATATACAGTGCCTTCCACTTAGTAAATATAAGCAAATAAGGCTGTGAAAAATTGTCTTCATTGTTTAATCTTTTGTTTAAAAAAATTCACAAAATACTCTGCTATCATATATATATATACAGTGGTGTGAAAAAGTGTTTGCCCCCTTCCTCATTTCCTGTTCCTTTGCATGTTTGTCACACTTAAGTGTTTCGGAACATCAAACCAATTTAAACAATAGTCAAGGACAACACAAGTAAACACAAAATGCAATTTGTAAATGAAGGTGTTTATTATTAAAGGTGAAAAAAAATCCAAACCATCATGGCCCTGTGTGAAAAAGTGATTGCCCCCCTTGTTAAAACATACTATAACTGTGGTTGTCCACACCTGAGTTCAATTTCTCTAGGCCTGATTATTGCCACACGGAACGTGACGATAATCCACAGAATATAGAAATCCTAAGTTGAGCGTGCTTTTTCTGTGGTCTCTCTCCGTCTTTAAGTTTACCTCGGTACCTCGGGGCGGCTGTGGCTCAGTCGGTAGAGCGGGTTGTCCACTAATCCACTAACCGTGGGGTTGGCGGTTCGAATCCCGACCCGGGTGATCCCATGCCGAAGTGTCCTTGGGCAAGACACTGAACCCTAAGTTGCCCCCAATGGCAAGCTAGCACCTTGCATGGCAGCTCTGCTACCATTGGTGTGTGAATGTGCTCTCATTAGTAAGTCGCTTGTAAATGTAAAAATGATATTTCTGTAAAGCTGCTTTGAGACAATGTACCATTGTAAAAAGCGCTATACAAATAGATAATTATTATTAAACAGAATGCGCCGTTACATAATGACGGCGCTGAGTCCACATAGAGGCTTGCGGTAACAGAACCAAACATGTGGATAATGGCAACCATACAGCACTAATAGCTAACATACTATTAATTAAAATAATTAAACAAACATACATATATGTATATATAAATATGAAAATTATGTGGCAGAGCTACAAGGGTTTCAAGAAAAAAAGCCTCTACTCTCATCCAAGCATCTTCAGTTTGCCAGACACTACTGGAACTTCAAATGGGATTGGTTCTATGGTAGAACCAGATAGAGCTTTTTGGCATTAAACACAAAGGTTTTGGTGCACACAGAGAGCTAGCCATATGGAAAAGTATCTCATGTACATGGTTAAATATGGTGGTCGCGCTTTAATGTTTTGGGGCTGTTTTTTGCCAGAGGACCTGGGCATTTTTTTAGGATATACGACATCATGGACTCTATCAAATATCAACAGATATTAAATAAAAACCTGACTACCTCTGCCAGAAAGCTAAAAATGGGCCGTGGTTGGATCTTCCAGCAGGACAATGATCCAAAACATAAATCAAAATCATCACAAATATGGTTTACTGATTCCAAAAACAAGGTCCTGCCATGGTCATCCCAGTCACCTGACTTGAACCCATAGAAAACCTGTGGAGTGAACTGAAGAGTAGAGTCCACCAGCATGGACCTTGAAATCTGAATGATCTGGAGAGATTCTGTGTGGAGGAATGGTCTCAGATCCCTTGCCTCCAACCTCATCAGGCATTATAGGAGAAGAGTCAGAGCTGTTATCTCGGCAAAGGGAGGTCATATTGACTAAAAGGGTGGCAATACACACAAAAGTTGTAGAAAACACACACACACACACACACACACACACACACATATGTTTGTTTGTTTGTTTGTTTGTTTGATAAACCTGTGCTGAATGAAACCAGACATGAATTTTTAAAATGGTGCATCATAATACAACTTAAAGGCTAGTATTACATTTGTGGAGGAACTTTATAGAAAGTAAAACATTTTTCCATGTAGTAACAAAGATACAAATGGTATAGGAAACAAGTGAAAAGTTTATCATTGGGATATAATAGGTTAATAGTGTGTAATGCGCATTAGAAGTACTTCTATTATTTTATTCTTTGTTAATAGAATAAAATCATTTTTTTATGAAATGTTAACTACTCTAATCTACTAAACTGAGTTGCTCATATTGAAATTCTCCTGCTAACTACACATGAAATTGATCTCTTTATCTTAGTAAATCAAGGCCATACTACACACCACAACAGGCACAATATTAGGAAAAACCAAGCAGTATAATTATATCAAGCAGAGGCGACTACTGTGAGGGTGGTAATCATCATATAAAAGTGTTTCAGCATATAAAGGATATTGAAAAATAACCATAGCGCTTGAACAGACAGTTTAAAGTAGTAGTGCAGTCCAGTAGATATTGCAGTCTAATAAAGTACTTGAGCTAGTGAGCAAAGTGGTGTTGGGGTTTAGACTTCATATCTTAAAGTGGGGTGTTGTGAAAGATGACTACCTGAGGGATGAAGAAGATAGGCTTGCAATATTGGCTCCAGTACATTTTCACAGATGGAAGGAAACATACTGCACTGATATTGAAGCCTTCAGGTTCCAAAATTTTCTCTGCTGCCAAATGTAAAGGCAATGCATTTGGGTATTCCTTGGGATGTGTTAGAGGTCTTAATTAAGAGGAACAATAATATATATTACCTTGGAAATGTGTTTCATTCATTAAAATGCATATTATGCACTTGTGTTCAGGTTTTTAAATGTTGCATGCATTCACTCTATGGTGTGTTTATGTATCTGCTTAAACCAGTCCAGGCTTACAACTCATTCAAGAAAATTACATTTCATTCTGTATGCTGTAGATGAATGACTCAGTTCTGAAGGCAACGCAGAGGTGTGCTGTACAGAAAACTACATCACCCTTATGCACTCATTTTTTTGTGTGTTTGTCTGTTCTCAATTTTAGTTCTTATTTTAAGATGCAGTGGGATATATTCCTCTGGACTGCAGTGATAGACTATGAATCCACATGGTACAACCAAGTCTAATTCACACTACTGCCATTTGTGATGCATCAGTATTCGCACACCCTGCACATATCCTCCATAACAGTTAAAATCATCATCAAATATTCTCTCTCAACCAGGAAGAAATATGGATTTGATGACTATCTGAGTTTCCGTCCTGACAATACTTGTGCTCTTTCATTCTTCTCTTGTGTGAACTGATCCAATACAACATTCAGACTAGAGTTGGAGACTGTTTGAAATGCATACATCAGTAGATATGTGAGTCTGTACATGAATGTAGCCATGTATCTTGTTGATTTGACAGGTCTTTCTATCTGGCTATCTTGCTTCTACTTCTCTGCTCTGTGAATCACAGAAAACAGTATTGTGGGATTTTCCCTGCAGAATACTCTCAGTAATGCTTGAAAAAGGATCATTTTCTTCAAACGCACTTAGCAGAGACTCATGCTTGGATGTGCTGAGACATATTCACAATGTAGAGACACATTTTCAAGGCTGCTTTTAGTCTTTAGTTGTTTCAAACATTATATGCATTTCTTTTTAAATGGACAACATGCATTAGGAAACAAATGGTCTGTTGTATAAGATGCATATTGAACAACAAACAAGCAAATGATGAATTGTGGACAGATAGCAGTAACAATGTAGATAACAAAGAATGCACACAAACTAATGTCAAAAATATAGATTTTTTCAATACATATCGATTCTGAATATTTGAAAAGGTTACAGAACACATTTTCGTCAGTATCGATACACCGATACCAGCTGCGCTTTCTTTTTTGCTCTCTCTTCTACTAATAGCGAGTTGACACACACCGCAGTGTCCACATAGCCCACTTAGCATTACGCAAGATGGCCCAGTAAACTGTTGTTGATAAATGTGTTGACCCGTTGTAATTCTCAAAGCTAAGATAATCCCCCTCAGAGCTCTCATACCTGAGGAATCCCAGACTGCAGAGTTTCAGTTGATAAGAAAATACTTGGACTATGGTCCAAAGTAAATTAACTTAGATACTGTTGTGCTTAAAGGAATAGTTCAACCAAATATGAACATTCTGTCATCATTTACTCACCCTCATGTCATACCAATGAGGTTTGTCAGAGGCTTTTGAACAATTGCATTACCTCAAGATGTTTCATTAATGTAAAAAAATATATACCTCTTTGCCATATTATAGCCTTGTACAATCTATCATTTTTTTTTTAAATTGTAGATAAAAATCTAATATTTTATGCTCTTAATGTTGTGGTAATTCTTCCCTTTGGTATCGAAAATGGTGGTGAATATCTATATTTGTCAAGGTATTGTATCACAGTTAGAAATTCCAGTATCATGAAAACATTAATACAAACTGAATATATAAGTACAAAATAGTGAAACTGAAACTAAATAGAATGTAATAACAGACTAATTAAGAAGGTTACCCAAGCATAAAGGATACCAGAATATAACCTGAATCTAAGGTGTCAAAATCATGGGTAACATGCCAAATAAGGGATGCAGGAAGTTGTTTTATGCTGGAACAGCATATATGTGCCATGAGCTATGTTGTCACCCGAATGATAGTCAAATAATTTTTATTTTAACAGAGAAGGTGTGTTGATTAAAATAATTATACCACAGCCTGGTTGAACTCTTGAGTCATAAGGTGTTGATTAAATTTCTATAACAACAAGTCTCTGAATATTTACAACTCTATCCAATTATAGGTTTATATGCATAATAGGTTTATCGGTTAATAAGTTTAATAAGACACAAAAATATAGCTTGTCATCTTACAAAGAAAATGGAAAGCGTAACTCTGATCTGAATAGTCAAGTCTGGCAGATGTTCTGTAACATTAAATACAACTGTAAACATTTAAAAAGCCCCATGCATCATTCTATAATAATTAAAATATTAATAATAATTGTTGGAAAATCACTGTGGTAAAACCCCATCTCCAAAATAGAAACACAAAAATTTATAAAAATTTTAAAGTTTGTTTAGCCTTTGTTTTTTCTTTATTTATTTGTATATTTTTATTAATATTTTAGTGTTTGCAGCTGTAGTTGCAGTTAAAGGGATCCTTAAAGTCTGGGATTCTGCAATGCCCTCAGCACCCCTACTTCACTTCTCCATAGGCCACATTACACCTTATCCCATGTCACATGGGTCAGATAATAATAATAAAAAAAAGAATCAGTTTAGTAGACTCCAGTACCACTCCCATAACCCCCACTCCCTTCACCTTTTCTACATTTTGTAGTGTTACAACCTGGAATTGAAATGGATATAATTGGAATATTTGTCCCCCAAAAAAAAAAAAAAATTGCTTGCTAATAAGGTATTACCATTAGCATATTTGGTGTGTAGCTGAGTTTATTGCACTAGTTTGCCCTCTAGTGGAATAAGGGAACTTTTTTTTCTCCTAATCATTAACTGTCCACAAGACAACAGCCATAGACCACCTGCTTGACACTCCTGATCTAAGCTGTTGGGAGAACCAGAAAGTAACATAGAATTTGCATGGATTTGCATAGAACGAATGTAATTAGAACAACAATACTACTATACAGTATAATATTACTACTATAAACAAGATACAAGGACATGTAAACACAACAAGTATAGATACTGTAAAGTGAACTAGAGTTTAGCAAGATGAACATAATGTCATGGAATAGCTCAAGACACTAGTTCAAACTTTGTTGTTGTGGTGATTGTAGACAGGACTTTCTGTGGAAGTACAAAATAATGTATCAAGAACGTAATGTGGTATGACAGCTCTAATATATATGCAAAATGTGTTTCATTTGAGCTGTCTGGTTATTGTTTTAACAAGAAAAGCCTTATATCAAGGTTAAAAACTAGTGTGTTTGCAAGTGATAATAATATAAACAAGAAATGACAAGACTAATTGTAGAAACTCAAACACACAGTCGAGACTAGCTAATTAACCAACATTCAAACAGACTTTGATTTTGAATTTGCATGACAAGGAAGATGGTAGCACATAAGGTGTTGCTGCATGAAGAACTTGAATGAATGTGCGTTTTATAGCATCCTTAACTGGCTAAGTGTGAGCACTAGACATAGACTGCCAAGAACCAGGTATTGCTGCAGCATTCTGGGAACTGGAGTTTATAAAGGTCTTTTATCAATTGAAAAATGTTGCACTATTTACCACCCAAGCCTTCTTCCTCAATCATACTAGATGGCAGCCTGGGTCACACTACATTACATACTTTGACAGTAATGGTAGCTGTGAATTATAGAGGCCATACTTTCCCAACAGTTGAGAATGACAAAGCGCTGTGATAAATGGGTCATAGGATGAACTTCTGACACAAACCAGGAGGAAAAACTGAAAACAATGTTCTGTAGAAAAATATTTTATAGTTATAAAATTATTACAAAAGTATATTATATATCTGTGGTATGTTTGGGGAAACCATAATAGAAACTACAGCCACAGTTGTGTGCCTTGTAGACATCAGTAGAAGTTTTATTTTCTGCCCGGCCTCTAATATAGCTAATGTTGGTCTTTTTTTTGCCTCTGAGGTCATACTGGGATTTGTCTATGGATAAGAACAATAAAAGGAGCAACTTTGTTAAAAAGGGCTTTACTTTCAAGGGCATTGACCCAATATAAATGTAAATGCCTTCAATGTTGGTGTTCCACAGTTTAGTTCTGCTTTTTTCACTTTGTCCATCTTTCCCAGGTTCTCATACACATGGGTTTTCTGACAGAGGAGTCTGGTGATGTGTTCAGTCCTAAGGTGTTAAAAGGAGGACCACTGGGTGAGATGGTGCAGTGGGCCGACATCCTCAGTGCACTTCATGTGCTGGGACACGACCTCAAGATCTCACTGTCAGTCAAAGAGCTGCATGGGTGAGTTTAATATATTATATCTGCATTATATCTTCAGCTGCAAAGACACGGTTTGTGTAATTAATTTAATTAATTATTTTTCTTTCAGTACTATGGATAGCTCCCAAGGCCATACACATTTTTTTGCTGACTCTATTGTACAGTTGAGCATTACATTACTTTATGTTTTCTTGCTTCAACAGTCCATTTAGTTCACGAAAATCACCTTCAACAAATGGCTCTTGAGTGAACTTGGTGTTTGTTTCGGGTTCTTGCAATTTCTATACAAGCCTCTATATAAGCCTGAGACATGTATATACAAACACACGCGCAATTGCCCTTCTATTACAGTATCTCACAAAAGTGAGTACACCCCTCACATTTTTGCAAATATTTGACACTTTGCTACAATGTAAAGTAGTGAGTGTACAGCTTGTGTAACAGTGTAAATTAAGAGCAGAAAATTTCTTAGTTAAAACATTTTTATACAAGTTCTCAAAGCAATTTACTTAGGCTTGAATATGACAGTTGCATCGCCTTCAATCAATCAACCATACATTCTGCTGTTTATATCTGTATTGTTTTTGCAATGAGCACTTGAGGATTCATTGGCTGAAATTGCTTATCAGTCACTCCTATCACAGGTTATAGAAATGGCCTGAGACCTGTGTTCCCTTTATTTTTTTGAGCAGTGTATATTGAAGCAAAATAAAGTTATCCAATTTCAACTGGGCCTGTGTGAAAATGTATTTGTCCCTGTAGTTACTAATTTCCCAAATCTATTAACTACATTCATAATGAGGTTCAGCTGGACTAGTCACTGTCAGGCCTGATTACTGCAAACCCTGTTCAATCAAATCAACACTTAAATAGAACTTTTTTTTACAGCAGTAAGTTGGTTAAAAGGTCATATCCAGTAAATTCCAGAAATTATGAGGATGAAGGTGATTGAAATACATCAGTCTGGGAAGGGTTACAAAGTTATTTAAAAGGCTCTCCAAAAATAAAACATACAGTGAGAGAGATTATGTCCAAATGGAAAATCTTGGCAAAGTAGTGAACTTTTTCAGAAGTGACCGACCTGCCAAAATTCCTCCAAGATTACAGCAAATAATCATCCAGGAAGTCACAAAAGAGCCAATGACAACATCAAAGGACCTACAGACCTCTCTTGCATCAGTAAAGGTCACTGCTCATGACTCCACTATCAGAAAGACACTGGGTAAAAATGGCATCCAACCACTGCTAATCCAGAAGAACATTAAGGCTCATCTGAATTTTGCCAAAACACACCTTGATGATCCTCAAACCTTTTGGGAGAATGTTCTGTGGATTGATGAGTCGAAAGTGGAACTGTTTGGAAGACAGGGGTCCCATTACATCTGGCATAAACCAAACACAGAATTTCACAAAAAGAACACCATACCTATGGTCAAGCATGTAGTGGAAGTGTGACGGTGTGGGGATACTTTGCTGCATCAGGGCTTTGACAACTTATCGTAACTAAGGAAAACATGAATTATGCTCTCTACCAGAAAATCCTTAAGGAGAATGTCCGGTCTTCAGTCCATAAATTGAAACTCAATGCAGCTGGATTATGCAGCATAGCAATGATACAAAGATTAGGACAAAATCCTAGTGCTAGAAATAAGTGAAAGACTGATTTAACGGAAGTGTTTGGTTGCAGTTATTGTGGCTATAGGTGCCACAACCAGATTGGTGAAATATACACAAAAACAAACGAAATCAAATACTTTTTTCCACATCACTGTGACTTACGTCAGTGATAGCCTAATTTATGTTGAGTGGTTAATCCGCATATACAGTATGATGTTTTTCTCTTGATATCAAATAAACAGAGCAGCCACATGGTACATCCAAAATGGCTATGTTTCAATCAGATGTTAATGTGATATTTCTTATAGCTGGAGATATTTGATTACTAATTAAATTTGTGATTTGATTGTGATCTGCATTATTGATCAGTTGCATGTTGGCCCTAGTCTCACATCCTTCTTCATTTAATGTTTTTCTTATATTCTCTCTAAGCAGTCACAAAATATATCAAATTCAGTCATACTTTGTTGGTCAAAAGCTATTGAAAAACATCTTTTATGTCTCTTCCTCTTTGAGCCAGTTATTTTCAAATTTCTTGAACATGAAACGTTTAACAGTCTTCTTTCTTTGTTCCATCTTTCTATTTGCAGAAGTAAATAACATATCTCAATGCCCTTTTCTAAGTGGCAGGAGAAAGATGGATTTTTAATTTTTATGAGCTCATCTCTTTAAATTTGTTTGTCACATAATGACACTGTATACCCATACATCCCAGTATAAAGATTATTAAGCAACAAGAGATTTTCTTGGGCTCTCCATTCCTTCCTTAATCCATCACCTAACATGTACATTCTATGCTCAACAATAAATCATTATGTAGATTAGCTCTGTAGGTTGATATTAGTATCTCTTTCTTATCTTACCACATAAGAACACTATAAGCTCAGAACCATCTTTGCATCATTCAATATGTGTTCAGGTTGACACACTGTCCTTTCTTTTAAAGCTACAGCTACATTCACACCTCTATCTCCTCTCAAACTGTATCTGTTTCCTTCTACTGGTACCAAGTTCTGTGCACTTTTTACCAATATTCAGAGCTGTTTTATCACTTCTGTAAAGAGCAGCAAGGTGTCATGTTTTCTATAAAAATGCATAAAAGCCAACTTGTTTTAAACATATCTTCTATAGCTGAAGTTCACTCTTCATAGGAGAAACCCCAAATCTATTTGGTTTTTCTTACTTAATTGTGTAAACTATACACTATCGGTCCCCGTGCAGAGTCTGAAGATGACTCAGAGCTTGAGCAGCTCTGAAAAGCACAGCGTGACAGCACTGAAGGTGCTACTCTAATCTGAAAGACTTTCATTTATTAAATGCTTGCCTGCTGGTAGTGGGTGGTGTGCATGCGTGTTTGTATTAGTATGTGGGCATGGATGCATATACTGTTTATGTGTGTTTGGATTTGTATGGGATTTCAAGGTTTATCAAAATCCTATTATGTGTTACATGATGTGTTATTTTCCCACACAATGTGTATACGAGTGGAAAACTGATGGTGCTGTTAATGCAGTGCATAAACTTAACAGCAATGTAAGTGATGTCTAAATTAAACAGTGTTAAGCAAGATTAACAGGGGGGTTGGGAGGGAATAGAGCTACATTACTGTCATAAAGTCATTTGTAAGTAAATGCTATAAAGCAAAAATCCCTGCAAGAATAATTAACTTACACATTCCTACATAATATTAATAGTAATATCATCAAAGTGCACAGAACTTGCTACCAGTAGAAGGACACAGAGACAATTAGAGAGGAGATAGAGATCTGAATGTATACCTGTAGCTTTAAAAGAAAGGACAGTGTGTCAACCTGAACACACATAGAATGATGCTAAGATGCTGCAATGCTTTACTGAGATTCTTATGTGGTAATATAAGAATGAGATACAACCTACAGTGCTTAACCTGTGCAATGTACAACCTACAGAGCTAATCTACACAATGATATATATATATATATATATATATATATATATATATATATATATGTTGAACAGTTGTAAACAGGAATAAACTATGCTCAGTAAAACTTGGCAGCAAATTTCGTTTTATAGTCGGGTCCATAAGTATTTGGTATAATAAGTATAAAATTTTCTTGATTTTGCACTGGACACTACCACAATGGAGCAATCAAGATGTGTAGTTTGAAGTGTAGGTTGAAGTGTAGACATTTAGCTTTATTTCCAGCAAGAATTACAGCCATTTTTTGCATAGTCCCTCCATTTTCTCAGGCTCAGAAGTAATTTGACAAACCATTGTGATTTTTACATTGTGATTTTTTTTATATTTAAATGATTATATAATATATTATATAATAATGTTATATGAAATATGGACAACACTGTAAAACTGAACAAAGTACACCAAATATTAACTACAATGGATAGGACAATAGAAATTATACAGACAGAATATCACTAAATATTTTTTATCCAATTTTTTTATTTATTTCATTTATAAGAATGTAATTGATGAAAAATGGATTTATAAGTAAACAGACAACAACACTGTTTTTTTTTTCTTGCTCTAAAAGAAAGATACTCAATCTTTCTTTAAAAACACCATAAACATTAATAAAAGATTCCTGTACTTACCTGAAGACAAACCCCAGAGATACATTTCCCATGTTATTGACTGAAAAACTAAGACGAGTCCTCTTAGTCAGCTATTTCTGATGCTTACTTATCCTGTAACAGCAATTCACACAAAGAAGCCCCGGCCTGCACGCCATTAAAATCAAGTATAAACACATAAATTACATTATCACACAAAGCGAAAACAAATATTTGGCCCAGTAAAACTATGAAGCTTATATTCAACGCAAATTCTAGTTAGAAAGGAGACACTACCAATTCAAACTTAACCCTTTAAATGACCCTTTAATTCCAACTTTACATTCATCACTCTTATAAATACAGACATTTTACTACTAGTTTCACAATTAATGAAATTTATGGTAATTAAGAAATAATTTGCCTTAAAAGGAATAACTAGGATGCTGAAACATTTAAGAGGTTAATAAAAAGAGATATAATATATGCATTGGAAAAGAAGCTTCCTACTGTAGCATCTCTTTATTTTTACTTTCGCTTTTCAGCGAACTCATTGAAAGACACGTGCACATGTGGTCGTCTCTCTCTCTCTCTCTCTCTCTCTCTAGCTTGTTACAGGCTGCTGAAAGCACAAACAGATACACATAAGTAAAATCAGGCTAATTCAAGACAAGTGAGAATCATCACACATTACCTGCCAGTTCGACTCGCCTCCTTTGCATCCACTGCTAAACGCTTGACCACGCCCTGCCCCTGGCAACATTGTACGATAAAAATTAGCTTAATGATTGGAAAAAAGACATGACTTTTGTTAAGTTGGTAGTGTTTTTTATGCCAGATTGTTCAATTGTTCAATTGTTCCAATAAGCACTTAAATTGAAAACAGTAATGTAGTCTTTTAGTTGAAATTAATTTAACTGGATTATGAGAGTGAGAGAAAATACAGTCCAAAGATAGGAGGTAAATGAGACGTTTTTAATGTCATAGTGGAACTGCGGGCAGAAGAAAAAATTAACCCATTATCTTGTGTACTGTTTCTCCAACAAATGCCATTAAGTCAATACAGAGTCAACACAGAAATCGTCTTGAGACCTCTTGTCACTATTTTCAAAAAACTGCTAAAAACCAGCCTCTTCTGTGAGCACTTAACTAACCCCTAAAACGCCAACCCCCACATTATTAAAAAATAATAATAATAAATTACTCTGGCTCTTACAGCTCTTCACTGCGCACTTTGCTTCTCTAGAACTCAATTATAAATCTTGTTTGGTAGCACTACTTGTATTGTTCTCCACTTGATATATCACTTTGCTTATATTTCCTCATTTGTAAGTTGCTTTTGGGTAAAAGCATCTGCTAAATAAATATATGAAAATGTAAACTCAAGTCCAGTCTTGGCCCTATTGGCTGGATGTACAAGCGCAAATAAATGTGACCTCACAGCCAACTACAGCTAGTATTTCCGCGTTTGTATTGGAATGCCCACTTTTCAGAAGCTGTTCAAATCTAGATGGATGAAGCTAGGTTCCCAGATATGCCATTTCACTCATAAATATGTCACAATTAATAAAAAATATGTTGAAAAGCCAATTCACCTTGTCTTTAAAGCTATCTTGAACTGAGTGCTGTCTATCTATTGATATATTGATAAACTTTGTGTCAATAATAGTGGGCAAAATCTGTTTACTTTCACAAGAAGAGTCCATTTGATTTTCATTGCAACCAACCAACCACAGCCCTTCTTGCAACAAATACTTCTGTACATTGCACCAACTGCATTAAATAAAATTTTTTTTTTTCAAAGATTGAATACTATGAAGTATACAGTGACAATATGTGGCTTTGAAGTTATTTTCCATGCGTATGGATAACCAATCAGATTTCACCCTTCAAGATTATTCAGCTTGTGATCAGTTAAATACACAAAAGATACAAAAGATTTTGTCAGCGTGCCTGTAGTTAAGGTAAGGCAGTGAGAGAGACAGAGAGAGAGAGAGATACAGTGCCTTGTGAAAGTATTCGGCCCCCTTGAACTGTTTGACCTTTTGCCACATTTCAGGCCTCAAACATAAAGATATAAAACTGTAATTTTTTGTGAAGAATCAACAACTGGTGGGACACAATCATGAAGTGGAGCGAAATTTATTGGATATTTCAAACTTTTTCAACAAATAAAAAACTGAAAAATTGGGCGAGCAAA
>JAFFST010053579.1:11417-22674 GCA_022414735.1 Noturus placidus
TTTTAACAAGGGGGGCAATCACTTTTTCACACAGGGCCATGATGGTTTGGATTTTTTTCACCTTTAATAATAAACACCTTCATTTACAAATTGCATTTTGTGTTTACTTGTGTTGTCCTTGACTATTGTTTAAATTGGTTTGATGTTCCGAAACACTTAAGTGTGACAAACATGCAAAGGAACAGGAAATGAGGAAGGGGGCAAACACTTTTTCACACCACTGTATTTATACAGACGATGTGTTCCAAATGGAAGGCAGCTGCTTCGTTAACAGTATTTTAACGGAAAAGGAACTTCAGCAAGCCGTATGTTTGGGAAAGCCTTCAGAATATGTCATCCTGTTTCAAGGGCTTCAATTGGGACATTTGTTTTTGTCCTGTCACTCGCTAATTTCCCTCAGGTTCCAGCCCAAACTAGCAGCTTCTGTTTTCCTAATGATTAGCCTACTTTGGGAACTAATCAAGGGACAAAGAATGAGCCACTTCACTTGTTTTAAGTTACTAGCTGTTTTGATGAGGGTACTGAACCAGGAGCAGCATCATGGTACACTATACAGCCAGAAATCTTGGACAGGAAATTATTTACATCTGTAAAACTCCAAGCTGTGTTCAGACCAGTTCAGATTTTTGGATTTATTAATTTTTTTGTTAGCTTTACGGGTTCAGTCCATGAATCTAGAGTCATGATACACAGCCTGCTTTATTGTTCAGGACTTTACCCACCTGCGGGCTCTTTCCTTTTGTGGTCAGTCAGATATGAGCATCAAATCGTGTTCAGCAGCTACCACACAAAAGCTTGTGTCATCATCGAGAGGGCTTATGTTATAATTAAGAACCCAGTGGTGGTTAATTTTCTTGCAGGCCTGCAAGCAAGGACTTCTCAAAAGTACACCCACTTAAACCACTATAGGACAAGAGAGTACCTAATAATCTGTTCTCATTTCACATTGTTTCTGTGGCCTGATGAGATGCTGATGGCCCTAACTCCTTTTACCCTCCAGACCTGCCTGATTCATCCCAGAGAATAACCTGAGAATTATACTCGCTTATACTGAAGAAGTCCTCGCATGAATATCCTAAAAATGTTGTCTGTAGATTGTACCAAATGGATAGCCTGATGGTTGCTGTGGATGGTCCCTATCCCAAACTTAAACATCGCACTTACAGTTCTAAACACAGTTTATGCCCAAGTTAATTCATTATTCAGTTGATACCTTCACTTGGATACTATGGCTTTAAAGCTACAATCTCTAATGAAATGTGGCTGAACACAACAAGTGAAGTGAGGACTTTCAAGTGCTATATGGAAGTAACTGACTTCTTAACTTTAGAAACTCAGCCATACATTACTGTACAACAGAGCTGTAAATTCCCTCTGTCGACATAGTTCCTGTTTTTTCCTGTTCTCTCTAATTCTTCATTTTAAGTTGTGTTCTTAAATAAACAAAAATGTTCTTTATTACATAAAGAAGTTGTTCACAATAATATCTTATCAATACTCAAATGGATGCTTCCTCATTTCCTCTGTCCTCCGTCCTCCAGCCTGTGACCCGGAAATCGATCGATAGCAGACATCTTGAATTGCCCCATGAAGAGGCGAGGAACGAGGACTCAGGAACTTTCCAGAGGAGCGAGGATGCACAGGCGCATCCTATGCAGACTGTTGTAATTGATCTTGTAATTGACTTGCTTCGGTTCCTCTCTCCTAGCATCTCATCCTTGCATCCTTCTCTCACATCCTAAGGGGGTGGAGCTAAGTAATGAAGATGCACAAGAAAGAAATGACACACACACACATTTGGCCAGCGCCCTGCACACAGATATAAACAAAATACTATGCTGATTTCTTTAGAAATGTTAGGTAAATAAAAAAAAAGCGCTATATAAGTGCGCCATTTACCATTTTAAATACTAACATGACTATCAGCCGAATAGTACGACTAAATTATTTTATTTCATAGTTATTTTGCAATATGTTTAACATGATTCAGTAGCCTTCTTCTCTGGATAACTTGAAGGGGGCAGGTTAGGGTTAGGGTTGACCAGCTGACACTTATTCCCACCAGTGATAAAATGAGGGGAACAAAAATGGGGAACAGTGCGTCACTTCACTGCCCTATCATAAATCTGCAAGACTATAAAGTAACTTTTCCCCTAATATACTTTTCCCATGCTCCTATGTGTTCTCTTGCAATATCATAGCTGCTAATAATGAACTAAGGCAATAGTTAACATTAAACCTCAGTATTAAGCTAGCCATATCAATAGCATTCAGCCATTATGTAGAACTGCTAGTGGAATATGCTAGCTGGCAAGTATTAGATTGTATCATATTCATCAAGTTAACGAGCAGCACGCCTCGTCTTCAACTAGCCAAAGAGAACCCATGTCATACCCCTCTTCATCTCTCTCCACTAGCTTCCTGTAGCTGTCTGCAACAAATTCAAGGCCTCGATGCTCACGTACAAGACCTTGTCTGGAACAGCACCCTCCTACCTCAACTCTCTTCTGAAGGCTTATGTTTCCTCCCACAATCTGAGATCGGTTAACGACCGATTCTTAGTAGTTCCTACTCATCACGGCACAAGGTCCCTTTCAAGAAAATTCAAACTAACTGTTCCTCAGTGGTGGAATGAACTTCCAACCTTAATCCAGACCGCAGAATCTCTCACTATCTTCAACAAACAGCTAAAGACCCACCTCTTCCGTCAACACCTAACTAACCCCTAAAACAAAACTAAAAAAAAAAAAATTACTCTGGCACTTACACCTCTACTCTGTAGCCCATTCACACCTGAGACCTTGTAACACTAACGAGTCACATGACACCGGCGAGGGAAAATGGCTAATTGGGCCCAATTTGTACACTTTCACTTAGGGGTGTACTCACTTTAGTTGCCAGTGGTTTAGACATTAATGTGTGTGTGGAGTTATTTTGAGGAGACAGTAAATTGACACTGTTACACAAGCTGTACACTCACTACTTTACATTGTAGCACTGATACTGTATATACACACACAAAAAGGCAAATCAAGACATTAATGATAGTATGATGGGTATTAGCTAATTCCTCATTGCATCTATCAAACAAGTGAAAACACAAGTATATATATTTCCATACATAACGCAATAAAACTCACACCCAGATCTTTTGTTTTGTTTTGTTTTGTTTTGTTTTTTTGGCACTGCCCCTCCTCCCCATAAACTTTGCATCCTTTTCCGTCAGTATTTTGATTAAATTGAGGCTCTCCTCATCAGTCCATGAAGGAAATTACAGTTCTCAATCTTAATATTTTGCATATTTGATTATCCCTACGTGCATAAGCTGCAGAAGCAATCTGTGCATCCCCAATGCATTAATATAAAATGAAATAACTGCAGGCCGATATAAAGTGTGTTCTTTATTGTCAAATACAAGGAGCATTCATTCTGAACATGACACATATGGAAAACATTCAATTTAAAGTTAAATACATTAGGGCGTCTGTGTCTCAGTCGGTAGAGCGGGTTGTCCACTAATCCACTAATCGTAGGGTTGGTGGTTGGAATCCCGGCCCGGGTGATCCCATGCCGAAGTGTCCTTGGGCAAGACACTGAACCCTAAGTTGCCCCCAATGGCAAGCTAGCACCTTGCATGCAGCTCTGCTACCATTGGTGTGTGAGTGGGTCTCATTTGTAAGTCGCTTGTAAATGTAAAAATGTAAAAATGATATTTCTGTAAAGCTGCTTTGAGACAATGTACCATTGTAAAAAGCGCTATACAAATTGATAAATTATTATTATTATTACATATTTGAATTATTGTCAATTGCTCCACTACAATTAACTGAAAAGATGCTTAGAAATGCTTTAAAATCCATATGACTGTATCAAATATATATTATTACATCAATACAGTCTACATTTCAATAACTTCATGCAGCATACTTAGATTTATGACTAGTTGGAGTTTCTTCCATTGTTTGAGATTGTGGCAGATGTAAAGGAGGAGGTGAATTTATACCTGTGTCAGGTATAAGAAACACTTCTGCATAGGAAACATCTGTGTATGCTAGCTCGTAGCTCCTGTGGAAGCTTTCTCACTCCTCATTCCTTTCCTCCTGCAGTTAGAGAATTTATATGTCCGTCAAGAGGCCTGACTTCGATCGATTTCCAGGTCACGGGCTGGAGGACAGAGGAGCGAGGAAACAAGGAAGTATCCATTTGAGTATTGGGAAGCAATATCTGATGTAGCCTTCTGTTTGAGAAACATCCATTATCTACATGAGAGTCCTTTAGAATGGTTAGTTGTGACTGCCAACCAATTACATCATGGATGGAGGCCAACCCTAAGCAGACACTTGTAAGATCTTTTGTATAAAAAAAAAATACTCTGCTCTCATGGATATCAAACAATTTCTAATAAAACACAGGTTTATTCAAAAATAAATCTTTGTTAAATATAGGTGTGCAACAATTATTGGCACCCTTTTACTCAATACTTTGTGCTACCTCCGTTTGCCAAGATAACCGTTCTGAGTCTTCTCCTATAACACCTGATGAGGTTGGATCTGAGACTGTTCCTCTATACAGAACCTCTCCAGATCCTTCACATTTCGAGGTCCACACTGGTGGACTCTCTTCTTCAGTTCACTCCACAGGTTCTCTATGGGGTTAAGGTCACGGGATTGGTATGGTCAGGGCAGGACCTTGATTTTGTGGTCAGTAAACCATTATTGTGTTGATTCTGATGTATGTTTTGGATCAGTGTCCTGCTGGAAGATCCAACCACGACCCATTTGAATCTTTCTGGCAGAGACAGTCAGGTTTTCATTTAATATCTGTTGATATTTGATAGACTCCATGATGCCATGTATCCTAACAAAATGTTCAGTTCCTCTGGCAGAAAAAAATCCCAAAACATTAAAGCTCCACCTCCATATTTAACCGTGGGCATGAGGGACTTTTCCATATGGCTACCTCTCTGTGTGCTCCAAAACCTGCTCTGGTGTTTACACACACAGTACGTTGAGACGATACAGACACGCGTCCAATTCCAGGTCGATTCATCACATTTCCAGTTGACTGGAAATTCTTCATTATTGCCCTGATGGTGGAAATGGGCATTTTCAACGCTTGTGCTATTTTTCTTATAGCCACGCCCCATTTTGTGAAGCTCAACAACCTTTTGCCGCACATCACAGCTATATACCTCGCTCTTACCCATTGTTATGAATGACTAAGGGAATTAAGCCTGTGTTACACCTCATATGTACAGGTGCTGGTCATATAATTAGAATATCATCAAAAAGTTGATGTATTTCAGTAATTACATTCAAAAAGTGAAACTAGTACAGCTTGTTTCATACTTAGGGCTACAGGATATTTACAAAACCATCATGTAATATTATTTATGAATGCTTTCATACATAAACATGATTAGTGTACTTTTTGGCAAGAAAACAAAGAAATACAACACATGCAGGCCCCTTAAGCACTACTCCAACTCTTATTGGGCTATGAAGAGGAATAAGGGTAAGATTAAGGTTTAATCACTCTGCACTGGCCGGAAGATAAAGCAGGGCAAGGCTGACAAATGGACACTTGAGAACATCTGTCGTTTCTCATGGGAGTGATAGAAAAAGCAAAACCTATTATACTACTGCTTATCTTGTATAGTCCAGATCTGTCTTCTTCTCTGATCTGTGTACACATCGATGGTCCACTACTGGTGTTTCAGCAACGAAACCTAGACTTAAAGTAGACTACAGGTAACAATATCAAATTGCTAATTCTTCACTGGGCACTGTAGCTGTTTAGGACTTAAATCCTTTTCTCTGCTTAAAATCATAGACTTATATATTAGCAAGCTAGATAGATGATATTCTATTACCAGCATTATGAAGTCTGTTGGCAACCATACTGGTGCTTGCTCACTATATTATGCCAATAGACATAATAGCACGGGCAGCACGGGCAGTGGTGGTTTATCAGATAAGGCTCTGGGTTACTGATCGGAAGGCGGAAGGTCAGGGTTCAAGCACCAGCACTGCCAGGCTCTGGGTTACTGATCGGAAGGTCGGGGGTTCAAATGTCATCACACAACATGTGTAACCTTGTTAAACTTCTATTTAATCAATTTTTATGTAATCATGTATTGTTAAAATGCTTTGCGTTCCAATGAGCCTGATATTCCCAGCGAGACTAATTTGTCATTTTACTTTTTCTTGACTGGAATAAAAAGGTCATAAAGTATAATTATGTCTGAGCTAGTAAACAGAGAGTCCTGCAGGATTTATTTCAGCTAGATAACAGTGGGTAATGGGCCAAGAAGCAAATTTTTATTCTTTCACTCGTGTAGTATTGATATTTTCATTGCTGGGTTTTTTGCATTCTCTACTTTATCATATTTTATCACATAGCATATGTGCAGATGGCGACATGATAGCATGCAGCGGCCACTTCAGGTCCACTGATATGGTGCATGTTACGTGGAGCCTACACCAATTGGGAAACTTTTTATACAGATGTACATCAGAAGCACTGGTGTACATGTTAATCACCAAACAAATTCTGCTGAACATTGGAGAACAAAGCTTCGGAGGAATAAACTATGGACTGCATTATCAGCTACATGACCTTGGTCTGCTACGCAAACCAGGCCCTGGGACCGCGGTATTGCCTGATGCCGCTGGCCAGAAGAGTGGGTGCCAGAAACAGTGTGCGAGGCAGTGAAAGCACAGAAAGTGAGGCGTATACATGCTAGGCTAAATGCTAACCCTAGCCGTCTGTCTCTACGATCCATTGTCCTCTCCAATGTTATCTCTCTCGAAAATAAACTGGACTTACTCAGTCTATAGCTAACTACCCAGCATGAAATCAGGAACTGCCATGTTTTCATTTTTATGGAAACATGGCTCAACGACAGCATTCCAGATGCAGACGTTCAGCTAGCCAGGCTAACCACACATCATGCTGACAGTATAGTAGCATTGTCCTGTGGACTGCGTGTTTACATAAATAATGAATGGTGCAGGAATGCCATTGTGGTTTCAAGCTACTCTGTGTTGCTGGTGGAGTTTAAGAATGTGAAATGCCAGCCATACTACCTGCCCAAGAGTTTACCACCGTGCTCATTGTTATGGTGTACACTGCAATTACCCAATGCTAATGCTGAGGAAGCGCTAAGTGAACTCTGTGGGGCTTAGTAACCTACAGATAGTGCACCCGGATTTTTCATTGTCACCGGATAATTTAACCACGTGAATCTGAAATCACTTCTGTCAAAATACCACCAGCATGTTGATTTTGCAACCATGGTACAAACACTTTAGACCTTATTTATACCATCATTCCTGGTGCTTACAATGCTGCATCCCAACCCTTCTCAGCAGCTCAGACTACATCTCTGTTATGCTAATCCCAGCATACAAAGCACTCCTGAAAAGTGCCAAACCTGTTCTAAAACAGGTGAAAACCTGGTCTGAAGGAGCCATCGCAACACTTAAGGACTGTTTTGAGCACACAAATTGGAACATGTTCAAAGAGTCTGCTACATAGCACAATAAGCCAGACTTTGAGGAATACGCAGCACATAGTGGCTTAGTGGTTAGCATGTTCGCCTCACACCTCCAGTTTCTGGGGTTCGATTCCCACCGTGGCCCAGTGTGTGTGGAGTTTGCATGTTTCCCCCGTGCTGCGGGGGTTTCCTCCAGGTACTTCGGTTGCCTCCCCCAGTCCAAAGATATACATTGGCTGTAGTGTATGAATGGGTGTGTGAATGCATATGTGATTGTGCTCTGCGATGGATTGGCCCCATATGCCCCACCCTGTCAAGGATGTACCCTGCTTTGTGCGCAATACTCCCTGGGATAGGCTCCAGGTTTCCTCAGCAGGGGATCAAATACTTTTTTCCCCACTGTACATGCTTACAACTGGCTATATTGAATTAATTTATACTGTTTTGCTTGTTAATGTTAGGTTAGACTACCATTGAGTTGCAACAATGATAATCTGATAACAGTGCAATAGTACAATGTTAGTCTAAACAATATGCATTGTTAAACTGTCTCCTTGTATACAATGTCTACATTAACTGGTACCAACTGATACAACTAGTAACCAAACTATTTTGGAAAAATTCAAACAAAGCTGAGATTTACTAAGCGAGTTGTAATGTAACATACAGTAACTGTACGGTTGGTTAGCAGCCAATGAGGAAAATGTTAATATTCTGAGTGTTCATTTCCACTGTTATTCTACTTTTACACTGTCCCTAAAAAAAATATTAGCTACATTTCCAGTAACATCAATGAGCCTTTTGGAGTCCCCCAGTTGCCTAGCAACTGAGATTTCGCAACTTTAACCCCTCAAATGGCAAGCAAAAAAAAAATCTAGTATTTGGGACAGATACTGATGACAAGATGCTTTTTTTCTGCATGTTGATGACTGAATTTTCTTTTCTGCCAGCAATTTTCTGTTGTTCAGAGGTCACTGGTAATTGCTGAGCTTGTCACTTGGTGCAGATGATGATATGAATTATGCACCCTGTCATTTCAGTACCTATTTTTCTTCTCTGCTTCTTTTGGGCATCCAAGCAGCTAAAAAGATCTGCCTTCTGTATCATTAGCAAATCGATGATGGTTCAGTGTATCTGCTGATGTCTTGACATATTTATTTAAAAAACTGAATGTATAAGACATTGTTTGGTATCTGACGTTTGCATCTTTATTTTGTCTGCTAGTTTAGCATTGTCAAACTGCATGCCTAAATAATCACATGCTTACCTTAGTAAAACTGGACTACTGCAACTCACTACTCTCGGGTCTCCCAGCCAGCTCCATCAGACCCCTGCAGATGATTCAGAATGCTGCAGCACGCCGTGTCTTCAACAAGCCGAAAAGAACCCATGTCACACCCCTCTTCATCTCCCTCCACTGGCTTCCTGTATCCGCCCACATCAAATTCAAGGCCTTGACGCTCATCTATAAGACCTTGTCTGGAACAGCGCCCCCTACCTCAACTCTCTCCTGAAGGCTTACGTTCCCACACGCAATCTGCGATCGAGTAGCGACCGACGTTTAGTAGTTCCTACTCAGCGCGGCACAAGGTCCCTTTCCAGAACCTTCACACTAACTGTTCCTCAGTGGTGGAATGAACTTCCAACCTCAATCAGGACTGCAGATTCACTCACCATCTTCAAGAAACAGCTAAAGACCCGCCTCCTCCGTCAACACCTAACCAACTCACCGAAATAAATAAATAAATAAATAAAAACGCACTTACACCTCGACTCTGTGCACGTTGCTTCTTCTAGAACTCAATTAATAGATCTTGTATAGTAGCACTAATTGTATTGTTCTCTGCTTGATATCACTTTGCTTGTATGTCTCATTTGTAAGTCCCTTTGGATAAAAGCGTCTGCTAAGTGAATAAATGTAAATGTAAATGTAGTACTGTGATGGACTGGCACCCTGTCCAGGGTGTATCCCGCCTTGTGCCCGATGCTCCCTGGGATAGGCTCCAGGTTCCCCGTGACCCTGAAAATGAGTAAGCGGTTGAAGATGGATGGATGGATGGATGGATGGTAAATGTAGTAATAGACTTGCATAGGTAGTTTATGATACAATATGAAACAATGTTTTGGACAAAATGGTCAGAAATTATAGCCATTTTGTTGTTGAAGTTAATGTCCTACTCAGTACATAGTTTGGTATCACTCCATGTATGGATCTGACTCAGGTAGGAAGTGGGGCTTTCAGATTTCCAATTCTGAGATTCACATAATAATTAGGTTCCAGGTGTGTTTACATATTTTCATATTTAATTTATGAAATTTTAATTGTACGGAGATTTTAACAATAGACATTGTCACAAAGCCGCTTTACAGAAATATAGAAATTATGGATATAAATTTAGGAAATGTATTATATAAATGTATAAAAATGATCCCTAATTAGCAAACCAATGGCGATGGTGGTCAGGAAAAACTCCCTGAGATGACTTGTATGAGGAACAAACCTGGAGAGGAAACAGACTGAAAAGGGAACCCGTCCTCATCTGGGTGACACTGGATGTGATTATAAATAATTTCTCTTCTCTTTATCCAAAAAAATATTTTTCCAATAGCCTTCTGCCTTGTCCACATGATCTTTAGCAAATGCAGAGGGGCAGCAATGTTGTTTTTGGAGAGCAGTGGCTTTCTCCTTGGAACCCTGCCATTCACATCATTTTTGTTCAGTGTTCTCCTGATGGTGGACTCATGAACATTAACATTAGCCAATAAGAGAGGTCTTTAGTTGCTTAGAAGTTACCCTGGGTTCCTTTGTGCCTTTACAGACTATTGCAGGTCTTGCTCTTAAAGTGACCTTTGTTGGTCTCCACTCCTGGGGACGAGAACAATGATCTTGAATTTCCTCCATTTGTACACAATCTGTCTGACTGTGGATCGGTGGATTCCAACTCTTTAGAGATGGTTTTGTAACCTTTTCCAGTCTGATGAGCTTCAACAACTATTTTTCTGAGGTCCTCAGAAATCTCGTTTGTTCGTGCCGTGACACACTTCCACTAACAAGATCGGACTTTGATAGATTCCTGTTCTCTAAATAAAACAGAGTGTGTACTCACTTACACCTGATTTCACTTAGGGGTGTACTCACTTCTGTTGCCAGCGGTTTAGACATTAATGTCTGTATGTGGAGTTATTTTGAGGAGATGTCACGTTAGCCCACTAGGCATACCTGTGAGGAGTGTCACTTTTGGACTATGTGCTTACCATCCATCTTCTCAGGATGATACAGATTAAATGTTCCTTCATTGCAACATGTGCTCAGTGGTGAGTTTGAGTGATAGAGTGACCAGGTTCTGGGCTTTGAGTGATTCTTCTCTGTAGTTTAAAACAATATAGATTGCTGCGCAATAAGAAGCAGTATCAACAACTCAGTGTTATCTATCATGTGGTATTGATGAGAATGACCAGAAGACAAGTGTGAAAATGACAACACATGTGGCCATGGTTACAAGATGATGGCTATTGCGATGTGGCAAGGGAATGAGCATACTGCTAACAATCCTAATTATTGCAACTTTTTCAACAGGTATTTGTTTCAAAACACATTAGGCTAATTGTTTTTTTTTTTAAATACATCTCCACAGAATGCTAAAGCCACTATACATCTTTTTATCATGTACAAAGTATGTAGAGCTAATGATCTGTAAAACTGAAGAAGGACATTAGAACTCGCATTTTTTTGTTGTTCTTGTTTTTTTTTTTTTTTTT
>JAFFST010053582.1:12787-25369 GCA_022414735.1 Noturus placidus
GGGTTCACCTGGGTATGTAGGTCAAGGGTCACTGAGCTTCCCAAACCAATTTTGAGTTCCAATAATTGGTTCTAAAGATTTTGAAATCAGTAAAATGACAACAGTGCCCAAATTTATGCACATGCCTAATTTTGTTCAAACAATTATTGCACACTTCCTGTAAATGGTATAAAGTTCGTTTCACTTCTCAAATATCACTGTGTTTGTCTCCTATATGATATTTAACTGATTTTTTTAATCCTAAGAACCAACGATTTATGAAGGAAAATCATTGAAATAAACAAGGTTGCCCAAACTTTTGCAGACCACTGTATCTGCCTTACAAGTCACCATGTACGAGATGACTGCTGTCCGAGCCGTGAGGTTATACAGAAGTAATGCACACCTTCTGACCAATCAGATTCAAGCATTCGACCTCAATGGCATATATGATATATTTAGTGAATAGGAAGCTATCAGTGATTTTGGGTTTGTTTTTTTTTTTAATGATTTTTCGGTGTTTTTCAGTTTACGATAAAATTATGAAATGATCACTACTGCATCAAAAAAGTTCACACCTCTGTTTTTAAGCTGTCTGGTGGACATTAACACTGCAGCCTGAACATATTCAGCTGAAGAAGACTATTGACGTTGCAGATTTTCTTTTTGCAGCTACATGAAGGTCTGAACTTTAGAAGTAAATTAAAATTACTAGTATGAAAAGATCTTGATATTGTGATAAATTATGACATCACTGCTACTGCAATATCTTTTTATTAAAAATGATAAATTGTTAAAGGTTAAAATTGTGCACTGAATCTTTAAAATTGGGGGGGGGGGACATGTGAAATTAAAAGAAATAAAGGTAAAATTGTATTGATTTTTAAAATCATTTATTTATTTTAATTTATGTGTTAAATAAAGTTCTTCTCATAAATAACAAAAACAAAACAACACCACTACTCTTTTGTGGAATATTTCGTAACTTTTACATTGATTTGTGTATTGTAGAAATGTCTACCAACATCATGATATGTTTGTGTCATATTGCTCACCCCTAGTCACTAGTACATGTGAAATGTCCCATACATTTCTAGATATTTTTAGTTTCCAAGCCTGTTGTGTGAATATATTACAACGGAAATGTTTTTCAAGCTGCTTATTTTTCCTCATTCGCATAAGGGTGACCAAAAACACAGATGGAAACTTTGTGAAAATCAACCTGAAGAAGAAATCTCACGTTAAAGGGTTTGCCCTGAGGGGTGCTGCTCTCCGCAAGCATGTGAGTGGAACTGAAATAAAACAAAACCGCTTCAAATCTCCTTCTCATGTTGTAACTCATCAGAAAAAGTGAATGGAATTGTTCGTGTGTCATTTGCAGATGTACGTGCAGAAGTTCCAGCTGAAGGGCGAGAGGTTTGGCGGAGGCGGTGGGCGGGGCAGAGGAAGATTCGGAGGGTTTAACCGACAGGGAGACGTCTGCTATAAATGTGGTGGAACAGGACACTGGGCACGGGACTGCCGTGGAGCAAGTGAGAAATCAGAAGAGTGTGCAGAGAACCGTCGGAAAGCCTTTTAGCCGGGCGTTCATTTTGTTTTTGATGAAAACGAAGCTGAAACGTTCATCAGAAACAAAAACGAAATAGTTTTCATGATTAAAGCTGTTCAATGTGAGTTGACTTAAAAAGCTGTAGTTTTTCTTTGAGCTACTGCTTGGTCTCAATTCGCCTACTTTATATATTATGCACTTTTGAGTGTGTAGCAAAAGAGTACGCAAGTACTGGAACATAACACGTCATCTAACGGAAGACGTCGAATGTTGTTGCCTAGTTACGCCATGCTGCCCCGATAAACAGACTCCGCATTGCGTTTCAGCTTTTCTTCATTCTTAATTTCTCATATAATTTATACTTTTATATAATTTAATTGACTATTCCCATGATTTATTTTTTTACACATTTCATTTACACCTCCTTAAATTCGGCAAAGCAAACAGTCACAAGACTCCTCCTCCTTCGCACATGGAGCTGGAAAAGTGTTCACGGATCCTCACTTCGAAAATCTACCGGACCTTGTAGACTCCCCGGATACCTCCGGGATACTCATTTAAACACACTACGATTTGCGACACGCTAATTTTCATCTCGGATGCTGTTTAGGATGGATAGTTGGCGAATTGGGATGCAGCGAAAGTCTAAAACGAAATACCCAAGTTAGTTCCCGAAATGAACCCAATCTCTGTGTGTTTTTTCTGACTTTCTCACTCACAGTTCTCACCAAATTAATATTTTTTTGTTTGAACGTTTTGTCTGTCTTAGCTTTGGCTCCTGGTGTGGGAGGGGCGTCACAGAAGGACGCGGCCCAGGAGGAGGAGGAAGAGGAGCCGTTCGAGCTGCCCACCTTAGAGGAAGTAGCTAGAGCGACAGGAACACTGTGCTCTCAGCCTATTGGTGAGTATCATAACAACAAAAGGGCTTGCCATTTGTGGTTACAGATATTACATATCAAACAAGGGCAAATATTAAAGTACGTGGACTTTCAGTGCTTTAGAAATAGAAGCAGACCATTTTAGAAAAATAAACTGTGTTAAATTCATTATCTCTATATGAAAGCAGATCAGTGTTACTCTTGAAGTTAATAAGACTAAAAACAAGTGCAACGTCCTGTAGACTCTTTCTGTGAATTCAATAAAAATTTTATTCATATCGCACTTTTAACAACGGGCATGGTAACAAAGCTGCTTTACAGAAATGTCAATTCAGGATATAGATTTTAAATGTATGAATTTATCCCTAATGAGTAATCCAGAGGCCCCGGGAGCAAGGAAAAACTCCCTGAGACTATATGAGAAAGAAAGCTCGAGAGGAACCGGACTCAAATGGGAACCCATCCTCATCTGGGTGACACCGGATAGTGCAAATAAAAAATTCTCATCTATAACTGTGTGCTACATGATCAAATAGTGCAATTGGGTAACCAGGAAATTCATTACAGTTATTACATGAAGTTTATTTTGTTAAAGTTCTGAACTGTTCACTGATGGAGATCTGAGTGCAGAACTGTTCGTGACGATTGCAGTCTAAAAGCTATCATAGTGGTTGTAGTCCTGTTACAAAGTGCTGACACTGGAGACTCCTTCCAAACAATTAGTGACACAAAACTTCACCATATCAACAATTACACACATAGTCCAAGCTATTGTCAGAACTGCTGTTGTAGAAAATGAATCAACACCTTCTTGCCTTCTTGAGAATTTAACATCACTGTTGAGTGGTTTGGTGAATAAACACAAATGTAATTGTTAAAAAAAAAGTTTATTACCTTTTGGTTAAAGCATAAATCAAATTTAATATGATCTAAATTAACCTAATAAAGAAAGATTTGGTCATATTTGGTGTTCCATCGTTTGCTGAAATATGGCTTCACTCTGAGAAACTATTATTCCAGTGCATTAATAAAGTATGAGGGTTTTTTTTGCACTGTAAATGCTCTGACCTCTTTCTGCGGCAGTGTCCTCGAGTGTCGGAGACGAGGCCGATGAGATAGAAGAAGACCGCGGAGAGGAAATCCTGCTAAATGTTATGAGACCCGACTACGAGCGTCCCGCTCCTCCTCCGCCCGTGGAGCCACTGTACAGTCCCCGAGAGGATGGCAAAGTGCAGGGTAAATCCATCGATCTCACCATGCTGAGAAACAAATGAATAACATCTGATGTACAGTATGTCTAGTGGAATTAAAAGTTGAGACAATTACCCTGTCTCTTCTACAGAAGTTCCTCCTGAGGTGTACCAGGCTCTTCGGGACTTTGGGTACAAGACTTTTAGGCCCGGCCAAGAGACTGCCATCATGAGAATCCTTTCAGGTGAGCGTGTGAGAGGGATTATATGAAAAAGAAAACAATGGCAGCGTCATGATGATGATGATGATGATGATGATTCATGCTAAAATAGGAAGCACAATATTTCCGAAGTAGAAGTGAGAAGAGGATTCTCTCTCATGATTCTTTTACCAAGGCATTTGCATTTACTGGTTTACTATGCATTTTGTGAAATTTATAAGATTATAGATTATAATAATTATAGATATATAATAATTATATAATAATAGATTATAAGTTATAGATTATAATAAATTATTAAATGATATTATCTGCCATTTTTTATTAGCAGTTGTATTGACGAGCCAGCTAGTGAAGCTTCCAGACTAGTTTACAGGCTCAGTCAAATGTATTAATTTGATGAAACAACAGTATTTTTGCTTTGTTGCAAGACACTTAGTGGACCTGCTTTTTTTTAAGTTGGAGAGATGACTGATATTAAACTTGAATATTTAAAGCAATGACACTCAAGGTTGTCCCTTATTTGTGTCTGGTGGTGGTCCACATTTCACAGGTCTTGTTTTGTTTATGTTGTTTTGCTTAGGTTTGTCTACCCTTGTGGTTCTGTCTACTGGCATGGGCAAATCTCTGTGCTACCAGCTCCCTGCCTACCTCTACGCACAAAGGTCAAAGTGCATAGCCCTGGTTGTGTCACCTTTGGTATCGCTAATGGATGACCAGGTAATACTGTTTCTGCAATATAAGATATAACGTACAGTGGTGTATACACTATAGAGCTGCTGTCAGGAAGATGCAGAACAGATTTACTAAGAGACACGTACAAGGGGCATATACAGTTCTGTGTTTATTTGACACATTGGAAGGTTGGATGTACACCATGTAGATCAGGTTGAAAAAAAGAAGAGCGTGCACATGAGTCATGGGGAAATTATTTCTGCTAGCAGGTATTAAAAAGCAAGCATCTAATTAGACATAAAAACAGCCAAGCAAAAAAATAATTGCACTAATTACTTCAGTCGTCAGTCAGAGGTTGAAACCTGATTGACGTTGTGGATGCGTGTATATTTTCTATTGTAAAGATGATGTGATATTTGTTGAGAGGAGGGATTGAAATGTAAGAGCAGCGAGTTTTTAAAGTACACCTTGTGTCAGTGGATAATCTGTAAATATAGCTTGTTGATGTAATCTTTTCTCAGCTCTCTGGGATTTCTCCTAAGCTGAAAGCAGCTTGTATCCATTCCAACATGTCTCTGAAACAGAGAGAGAGCGCTATTGAAAAGGTAAACCTTATCAGAATGCTGAATGAGGCTGTGTTGTTGTAATATGATCCGCATGTTACTTCTGTTAATCTTTCTGTGGGGTGTGTGTGTGTGTGTGTGTGTGTGTGTGTGTGTGTGTGTGTAGGTGAAAGCAGGTCAAGTGCA
Source organism: Noturus placidus (assembly GCA_022414735.1). NCBI lineage: Eukaryota > Metazoa > Chordata > Actinopteri > Siluriformes > Ictaluridae > Noturus > Noturus placidus. The sequence goes on from JAFFST010053582.1 coordinate 18,029, forward strand.
TGTTTTGCTGCTGTCTCCAGAAGCTCTGGTTGGTGGAGGTCACTCTGGCTCTGGTTGTCTCCCCCCTGCTGATCAGCTCCCCCCTGTGGCCTTTGCCTGCATTGATGAAGCTCACTGTGTGTCTGAGTGGTCACACAACTTCAGGCCGTGCTACCTCAGACTGTGTAAGGTGAGGACAGGTCACCGACGTTGCATGTTATACAGTCTGATATTACACTCCCAAGACCTGTACGGTTTTCGGCTTTAATGTAGCCATGGATTAAAGAATCCTTTTAATGAATCTAGCAATTCAATAACTTCTCAGATCATAGTTCAGGAATAGTGATCTTACTTCTTATTATAGTGACATTACCTTTTTCTATTCCATTATTTTCCATTTCCATGAATTTCAACCCAATAACCGGCTCTCCTCTAACACACAACGGCAAACAACCAGCCGCTGAATGTTTTCGAGCTACTGCTCATGCTACATCGCAGCAGAACGCATTCTGAGGAAGGCATAAACATCATCTTGCAGATAACATTGCTTAGTCAAGAATTATACTTCTGTTACAGAAAACGAATCAACACCTTCTGACCAATCACAACCATCCATTCTGGAATGATGTGGAATATAACTTAAAGGCTAGCACTATGGATATCTATTCAGTTGAAGCTTGGTGGTGATAGACAGCTGTAAAGAAATGTAGGAGGAGCTTATACTGTAGGTCCCAGGATGACAAGAGTGTGATTAACTTACTCTTAATGAATTACATGGTGTGCTTGTAGGTACTGAGGGATCGTCTGGGTGTGCGCTGTTTGCTGGGTCTGACAGCCACTGCCACTCTGTCCACTGCACTGGACATTGCTCATCACCTGGGCATCAGGGATTCTGAGGGCATCGCTGTTCGCTCAGCTGCCGTCCCACACAACCTCCAGCTCTCAGTGTCCATGGACAGAGACAAAGACCAGGTACACTCAGCAGTACATTACTACTGTGATGAAACTGGTGAATTGAATACCTGTTTCTAAATATGATCTTTTGAAATGTAATATGATAGGATTCAAGAGAGGATGTTTTTAAAACTCTGGGGTTAATATTTAATATTGTGTTTTCCACAGGCTCTGGTTTCCTTGCTGAAAGGAGAGCGCTTCGGTGCACTTGATTCCATTATAGTGTACTGCACCAGACGAGAGGAGACGAGCCGTATCTCTGCGTTGCTGCGCACCTGCCTTCAGGGCGTGATGCTGAGAAAGTCCTCACAGCCTGCCAAAGAAGTTGAGGAGGACAATCCTGTGAGCAAGAAGAAGAAAGCATTGGGTAAAATCCAAGGCTGTTGTGCTAATGCTTATTTATTTATTTATTTATTTAAAATATGAAATGCAGAACTTGAAGTCACGATTAAATACATTTATTGCAGTTGTGGGAAAAGGCTTCCCTTTTTGGAATGGGTAGAGGTTATATTGAAAGTTGTGATGTGATGTGCATAGCGATTCTGGTGCTAATTTAGTTTTTTATGCTATACTTTTGTTATTCCCGTGAGAGGTTAGTGGTTGTGTGCCATGCTGACATCGCAAGAGGAAGAAGAAGAGAAGTGTTTAATAGGAGGAAAAAACATAAAGGATAATGCTCAGGTCTCATGGTTACTGTGACTTCTCACTCAGCATTTTACAGTGATGCTCAATTTCTTAGTAATGAGAAATCCAACTTAGAATTTGTGGAGACAGCAAAAGATTGAGTCAAAAGTCCCAGAATGCAATGCAGCTATATGACGCCGAGTTACAGCAGAGACTCAGCTCGGCTAGTTGGTGATCTATGAGGTGAAGGAGCTCAATGGCGCTAATGCAGATATTTACAAACTAAATTACTAAAGTGCCGCTGCATCGCTCTATTTAGGTAGAGATGAAGCAAGGGCTAAGCGAAAGGTATTTTACTTGAGTATATTTTACTGTACACTTTACTTACAAGATGACTGTGTTTTGTTGCAGTGGTTTTTCTCTGATTTTAAATCTCCAGGTTAACATGGATAGATTCTGCAGCATTGTTGCAGTAACTCATAACTTTACTGTGCGTTATATTGCCCAAACCTCAGCCAGGAAGAAGATCCGGAAGCCACTGAAGTGGATCGCTGAAGCGTACCATGCTGGCATGTCGGCCTCAGAGCGCAGGCGTGTGCAGAATAACTTCATGTGTGGCGAGCTGCGAGTGGTGGTGGCCACTGTGGCATTCGGAATGGGCTTGGACAAGTCAGATGTGCGCGGTATCATACACTACAATATGCCCAAGAGCTTCGAGAGCTACGTGCAGGAGATTGGACGAGCCGGGAGAGACGGAGAACCCGCACACTGCCACCTGTTCCTGGATCCGGAAGTGAGCTTAATAACTTCATCTTATAAGACCTAGGGATTTGGTGCATATAAAAGTAGTTGCTAATTGAGAGATGATGTAAATCCAGTGACATTTAGTGAAGATATTCATGTCTATTTAAAGATCTAACTCCTTCCTGATCAGAGCGTTGTTAAATACAAACTTAAAGAATGTATGAGGAGGAAACTGCAGGCTGTACCTGATTTTGTCATTTGCACAGGGTGGAGATCTGCACGAGCTGCGCAGACACATCTATGCAGATACCGTGGACCACTTTACTGTCAAGAGGCTGGTGCAGAAAGTTTTCCCTCCCTGCAAGTGCAGGCGTATCCATCAGCACCAGGAATTGGCCCATGTACCTGATTCGAGCACTGTGATCGGCCAGGTTTGTAATATTACTTACCCAATGGTTCACGTTAGATGTATACATGGGAATCCCACGTGACCTAAGGGACAGTTGTGGAAGTGGGTGTATGTACCCATCCAGACATTCAATTATCTAATCATCCATCTCTACCATCCAATCTTGTATGCAATGATTTATGCAGCCATTTGTCTGTCCATCCATGGCATCATCTAACCAGCCATCCGTCCATGTAATGATATGATCCTCTATCCATCCATTCGTCTATTGATCTATCCATCCAATCATGCATCTATCCGTCCATTCATCCATTCTTTCATCCATCCTTGTCTTTATCTAGTCATCTGTTCATTGATCCATTTATTAAATCATTCATCTATCCATCCAGCCTTCTATCTATCCAATCATCATCTGTACAATTGTCTTACAATCCATCCATCTATCTAATTTTATAATCATTCATCCTTTCATCTCTCCATCCCATCAGCTAACCATCCATTCATCCATGTATGTAACATTTGTTCCTCTGTCCATCCATCCGTTTATTGATCTATCTATCCAATCATCCGTCTATAGTTGCAATCAAAATTATTCAACCCCCATTGCAAATCAGGATTAATGTCAAAATCTACAGACTTTCAGCTGTTTGTGATGAATAAATCAAACAAAAGAATTTGAAATAGTTTAACACAATGAGTGCTTCAAGTGGTTTCCCCAAATTCAACTCAAAATGCAACTTTCTCCAGTCTCTAAATTATTCAACCCCTTGAATAGAATCCCTCACTACAGCACAGATATGCAAAACAGGTGTTGTCTCAAGCACACCTGATGCAACTAATCAGCAGGTGTGTATGAGCTGGAACACATGAAATACCTGAATTGGCTAGGGGCAGAAAATGGATGAAATACCTGGATAGGGCAGAAAAAGGAAGCCATCAATGGCTGCAACCAGATTCCTGAGATGGCAGATTGTGAAAAACCCTCGAGTGACTGCAAAAGACCTGCAGCGAGATGGTGTAACAGGCACTGATGTTTCATTGAGCACAGTAAGGCACGTACTAAACGCAGGTTTTCATGCCAGAACTCCAAAACTTTCACCACGACTGACCCAAAAGCACAAGAAAAGTAGCTGAAAATCATATAAATAAGCCACAGAAGTTTTTGGATTCTGTTCTGTGGAGCGATGAAACAAAACTTTTGGAACTTTTCAGCACGACAGATCAGCGGTATGTCTGGTGGAAGAAGAATGAAGAAAGAACACTTTGTCAACAGTCAAACATGGTGGTGGCTCGGTGATGCTGTGCGGCTGCTTTCCATCCTCTGGCACTGGAAACCTGCAGCGTGTGGAAGACAAGATGGATTCATTGAAGTATCAGGAAATCCTAGGAGAAAACATCATGCCATCAGTGAGGAAGCTGAAGCTTGGGAAACCTTGGACCTTCCAACAGGACAATGATCCCAAGCATACCTCAAATTCCACCAAGGTTTAGTTGCAGAAAAAGCAGACTTGAACCCCATAGAAAATCTCTGGTGGGATTTGAAGAAGGCGGGTGCAACATGCAATCCCAAGAATATTACCGAACTGGAGGCCATTGCTCATGAGGAATGAGCCAAGAGTCCTCAGGAACACTGGTATTATTTATTTAACCTATATTTTGGCAGGTACACCTATCCTGCCAAAATTTAGGCAGAAGGCCTACAGGGGAGAGTGTGATCACTAAAAAATTCCTTTGGGAACAGATTCAATTGGTCAGGATTTTTTTTGGGAGCACACAGGATTGGTTAGTATTTCTTGGAGAGTGGACATGAGCACTCTCTTTCTCTGGTTCACATGTTCTTCCATGTACCTCGTATTACATATGTAGCTATTTTATAGCTATCATATATTACAAATTTCATTGTAAAACGTTTGGTCATCATCTCGTGCACAAATATTATAAATATAATGATAATGCAGCTCACTACGATGCACTGAATGGTGGAACCTTCAGATTAAAAATGGATGAAGCTGAGTGCTTCTGTTTCTTCTTCAGGCCAGGGAGGTGGATGATGCTGAGCTGATGGAGCTGATGGATCACTGTGAAGCTTCAGGAGACAGCCAACACGAACAGCAAGACGCACCAATACCCGCCCAACAAACTGAACCAGGGCAGATGAGAACCACACACCAGAACCCACACCAGCCAGAAAGTTCTCAGGAGTGGAACAAACCAACAGTGCAGCTAACAGAGGGAGAATCAAAAGGTTTCATTGCTCAACATGGGGGAGAAGAGAAGTCCCAGGACAGACAAAAAGATGAGGGTGAGAAGATGGGAGGAAGTGAAAATGGTTCAGAGGTGCAAGAGAGTGAAGGCGGTGTGTCAGGACAGCGTGTGTGTCACACTCACGAGAGAGCGGTTCCAATGCAGGATACGGTGGACGAGCTGGATATCACAGAGGAGGGTAAGGAAGTAACGATGATGTATAGACAATAACAATGGCACACTCACTTTTCCTTAGCTGCATCATTGTGAGTTCACCACGGTCGACTTCTGAGTGTGCTTTTCTGTTCAGGTTTGGAGACTTTGCTGTGTTACCTGGAGCTCCACCCTCAGCGCTGGGTGGAGCTAATGCACCCGACCCTCTCAATGTGTCGCCTGGTGTGCTACGGAGGACCTCGGGAGCTCCGCAAGCTCATCAAAGTGTATGTACTCGAATTGAACTTGTTTAGCTGTGGGATATGTAAATGTTCTTTCCACACGAGAGAACCACGAAAAGTTATGAACCAGGCAAGCAATTACATTCTGAGATATTGCATTTTGGGAACAGCAAGAAGAGAATTGCAGTAGTTAAGAATGAAGGTTGACCGATTTAGAGATGCCAATCAGTCTACAACGAATGTCTGAAACCAGAGAACCCAGAGGAAACCCCCAAAGCACGGGGAGAACATGCAAACTCTACTGTGTTGTGTTTTTTGATTCATTTTGGATGTCTCTTGGATTACCGTCTGTGTGCGGTGTTAGTTTTTACTATGAAAATAACCAATCAGAACCCGCACATTAATACAAACCAGTGATTTGTCTTACGACTGGAACTTCTCTAGCTGCTGTAGTTCAAATGAATCCGATTGGTCAGAAGATCGCTTAATCAGAATCGAGAACCCGACAGCGCTATGATGTAAACGTTAATATGTATGCATCACGGCTCCACTCCTGGCTGTGTCAGGTGTGCTCCTGTGGCGGTGGTCCTGGCGAGGAAACGGCTGGCCGGCGAGAAGGTGGAGGACTGTGACTCTCTGGAGTTTGACGTGGTGGAGTTGGCAGACACGATGGGCTGGCAGCTCCCGCTGGTCAAGAGAGGGCTGAGACAGCTGCAATGGGGTGGTACGCACAGTACATATAATTAGCAAGTCAGAAACTTATCTCCGTTAGTTTTATTATTATATTATTGTGCAAACTACATGTCTAATTCATCACACTCTCGCCGCTAAACACCCTTTTGGCCCGCTTATACCACGTGTATATATAGACCGCTTCATAAAATACCGAAACTTCTGCATGTGGCCAGGAGGATAAAGTTTCTGGCTTTAATGAGTCTATGGCTTTTTATCTCCGTGATGTCCTTTTTTATCCAGTGTCAGAAACCGCTTAAACAAGTCAGAGACACTGAACAACAAAAAATCTCATCTTAGCAAGTGAAAATATCTTGGACATAGTCAAATGTATGTAGTGTTTCCTATTAAAAGACTACGATAAGATCATTTAAACCTATTTCTAGACATTATTACTCATTTCAAGCTTGTAGCTTTCTTATTCTATTGGCAGTTCATTTTTGCTTCTTTCAGGAAATGTATGTTTAAAATGGCACAATTATCTGCCAGTAGAGCAGCTTGAGATGTATTTGGTTTAATGTACACTTAAAGGAAATGCTAGATCCAATATATTCAAGGTATTTCAACTTGTCCAGATATTTTGCAGTGTACACCTGGAATTTGCAGGAAGTTTCTGATGGTTATTATCTTCCGTTACTTTTTAGCTAGTACATTATCCTTAGTTCCCCAGTGCAATGCTAAATGATCACACTTCAGTTGATTGTTGTGTATTTAGAGCAAATACATATCGTTTAAACTGTTTTCTTTAACCGTCCCATCTTTTTGTTCTCCGGAAAATCACAACACACAAACTATACACTCGTCTGCTCTTGAAAATGGGTTTTGGAATTATTTTGCAGTATAGTCTGCATTTCAAGTGCTTCCTTGTTGCTTCTTTTGCTTTGTAAAGCTCTCGATCTGTCCTTTTCGCCATCCACCTCGTGTAGTTTGGCCAGGGTGTTATGATTGATTGTTTGGCGCGTTGCGTGTGTGTGTTCAGGTTCTTTTGGAGGCTCTGGTCGGAGCGGTATCCATGTAGAGTTCTCTGCTCTCTCCTTCTACTTCCGCTCCTATGGAGATCTGGCAGCAGAAGAACTGGATGAGGTGTGTGCGTTTCTGTACGGCAGGGTCCAGACGCAGGAGAGGACGCAGCTCTATCAGCTAAAAGCCTCCTTTAAAGCTTTCCGCAGGTCACACGGACATACACACTGACTTAAAACTCTCTCTCTCTCTCTCTCTCTCTCTCTCTCTCTCTATATATATATATATATATATATATAT
>JAFFST010053585.1:6314-26000 GCA_022414735.1 Noturus placidus
CGCTTGTAAATGTAAAAATGATATTTCTGTAAAAGCTGCTTTGAGACAATGTACCATTGTAAAAAAGCGCTATACAAATTGATAATTATTATTAACATGGATCGCGTTATAGTCGGAGTGGACGGTGGGCATGTTTGTGAAGTTTATATAACTGCACAATGAGCAATAAGCAAAATGAAACGTACCACATCAGTGAGATCCTCTGGATGAATATCAGCCACCAGCTCAGAGAAACCTTATGACCACAAATGTATCTCCCCCCTCCCCTCTCCTCTCTCCCCCCTCCCTCCCTCCCTCTGCCACTTTTTCTCTATACCCCCTCCCTTTTCAATTAATCCTGAAGTATCAGCCACCCCAGGACCCCTGGTGTCATCCCATGGAACGCTAACTCCACAGACGCCCCCAGTGTTGACAGCTGGTTCCTGTTGGAGTGAACAGGTGTGTGCCAATGACAACACCACCCAAACTATCTCACATTCACACTCACCCCATTACTAATCACACACACTTGGATCCAATCACATCCAAACACTTACAGTTTAAAAGGAGATTGAGTTTACATACACACACACACACACACACTGCGACGTAATGTGTGAAGACACAGTGTTCAGTACTTTTTTCCCGTCTCATTCCACTTTATTACACATAACTTTATTTATGGACTTTAATGTTGTGAATTCTTTATATTTGCAGATTTCTTGAGTTAATACTGACGTCTGGTGAAAATTCCATGTGAATAACCTCATTGTAAATATATTTACTGAAAACAATCCTACATCCCATGTGTTTAAGAGAGTCCAGTCCTCTAATGAAATGGATCAAGTCTGTCACTGTGTGTTTTGTGAAGGGAGAAAAGTAATAACATAACTTTTAGAATAAACTACATTAATCCAGGAAATGTGTAAGAACAGAAATTTGAAATTTTACTTTGTGATATTTGTCCAATCAATCAACCAATCAAAAAAGAGACAGCCAGCATAGAAGCTTATAGGTCAAAATATATTGTCAAAAATATTCTCCAAGTCTATTTTGAGTGGTTCAGACAGCTTATCTAAAAAACTAAACCTGAAATGTATTTCTGGCATTTTCTACAGGCTGGTGTAATCTGGGAGTTCAGAGTGGCGAGTTGATTAAGCGTGGTATGCATCGTCTCCAGTTCGGTAACGGCTCAGAGAATGCTAGCGGAACAAAGTCAACTTTCATTACTTCGCGAAGATTGTTTACATCCGGGGTTTCCATTAAAGCTGTGCCTGTAATCGCGTTCAGGTGTGCGTTCAGAATTCCGGAGAGGGAGAGCGCATGCGCGAGCGGGATACGTTATTCGTGGCGGCCATATTGGAAGGGTGCGTTACCTCCTGGGAAATCGAGTTCTCACCGGACTGAGACATGACAATGGCAGGGTGAATCAGGTCTCAACTGCAGCATTGTTAACACAAAACCACTTTTGAGTAAAAACATGCAACGTATTTAAATAAACATACAACACATTAGGGTTAGGCAATATTAGATAATAACAATAACTGGCCAACTCATTGTTATTCATAGACTGGATGTTTGAATCTATTTTTGTACAGAATGTTTAATTCTTCATCGGTTTCCAGGTTAAACAAGTAGATAGGCATGTTTTGATCCATGTCCTCCTACACCATCCCCCTACCAATACGTACTTTGGTGCTAGTGCTAGCTATTATCAAACACCTCCATTTGTCCCAAGTAAAAAAATGTCCTAATATAAATTGTCCTAACCCATAACTAACCACTAACCCTTGCTCCTTTCTCTTACATATGGAGACCCAGAAGCAGACAAGTGTAGGACCTCAGCGCACAAGATCATAAGCAGAAGATAAGTATGAGCACAAGATCACCCCTTCACATGAGCCTTAAATCATGAGCTTTGGGTCACCAAGCCAATTATAGCTCATGGGTGATTGCTGAGATCTCACTGCCCTGTGAACAATGGATGATCCCTGAGAGATTAGCAAACCTCTCCTAAAACTCACTCACCTAGGCCACTGGCTGAGACATGGTGGCTGGCCTACAAGATGAAAGCCCTGTCCCCCAACTGATAACTTTGGGTAAAGGAGGGCAACTCACCCAAACAGGCCCAAAGGACAATCAACACAGGTGAAGCCCTTTTAATTATTATCAATATGTTAACAACGGCCAACATATGTCTTGTTTGGTATGCGTGTGTTCCTTGAGTGATTTCCTGAGAGATGAGAGTAAGGAAAATTCGGTAGAGCGTTGTTGGGTAAAGGTACCAACAGTTGGGTCTAAAAGTTTGATCCACGCTCTGTAAAAGGAAGAAAATCGAAGGCATGAAATTATGTGACCACAAAACCATGGACTGAGTAAAGGAGACCATGGGCGGAGACCGTAGCTACACCCCGTCCCAATGTCATGCTGATTGGAGCAAAACCTTTCAGGTTCCGCCCAGCTAGGATGAGTTAAAACCCTTGGACATCATGGAAACAATGAGTTCTCTTCTACCAACACTGTTCAAAAGGTACTCCCCAATCAACATCTTCAGGGAGTCTTCATCAACTAACAACAGCTCCAAGTGTCTTCTTCAAACCCACATCTTAAGGAGTTCTCTTCGACCAGCATCTTCCAGGGGTTCTCCACTCAACCTTGTCAGGATGCAATCAACGTCTGAGTGAACTAGGTCCGGCAAAGCTTTCTAATGCCAGTCATGAAAGAACCAGAAAAAACTCCCGCCAAGCCTACGAGACTCCACTCCATTCACCATCCACCATTCCGAGTGGTTCTCCTAGATGCCCGCTCAAATGCTACCACACCTCTGACGAATCCCACAAGGCAAGAAAGCACCTCCAGGTCTCAGTCAAAGCTCGACTCATATTGGTCGAGGTCTAAGAATAGCGTACTGTGTTAAAACTAGGGAGCCAGTCATTCTCTATCAAAGCTACTTTCACCCCCTTTGTGTGTGTGTGTGTGTGTGTGTGTGAGAGAGCTTATGTGTTAGTTTAGTTTCTATGTATTAGAGCAGTTTAATAAAGTCTAGTCTGATTTTAATACCAAGTGTCTCTTGCCTATGTTTATGATTTAATGTCTTAAGACATTAAGTCATGTTTAATATAATCATATTATTACTGTTGGCCACTGGTGACTAATCTCCTAGACAGAGTTAATAGTGAGACCAAACGTTACACAAGAACTCCAATTAGTTCCCACAGGAACCAATTAAACAATGAATCCCCACTCACAGACACTGAGGAGCCAACACAGGCTCCTCATGGAATGAGACCTTAGTTCTTTCCACCAGGGTGCATCGCTAGATTTCACTACGTCCTTATGAATAGTTCTGACCCCATCAGCGCTTACCGTTTTGAAGCGGACGAGGTGTTTCATGTGCATGATTCCCTGGCCGTAGTGCTGAGGCAGTAAACTGTCGTCTTGCCCTTTAATCACAGCCACCAGGTCCCACAGGTTATGGCTCCCTCCTGGAGGCTGAAAAACAAACGCCCACATTGTCTTTTCCTACAAATGTCGTGGCAGCGATACTGCAGAAGTGTCCACGTTTGGTTTTACTGACTGAGAAGCACTCAGAGAACCAGCGCAGTTTCTTCGTTCGCACATCACTGGACAGTTTGTCGAGTTCTTGCTTGATGTCTCTGGAGACTTTACCACAGAGGAGAGGAGGAGCGCCGGGAACCATCGCCCGATCTGTGACAAAACAGGCCGGTAATCATTCACTCAGCACGCTAAACACGTCACTAAACACGCATCAGAATCCAGACATTCTTTGTGGTGTAAACATACAATATTAAACAATTTCATGTCGGAAAAATACGTTCCATTTTGTTTGGTTTAAAATTTCAACGAATAATCCTGCTTATGTTACGTCATCTTTTATATTGTGCAGTAATGGCGGTTCACCCGTGTTTCCGATGATGTCATCCCAGCTGTGTTCAGTCAGGATGTTGATTAGCAGCGGGGCGATGAGAGGCGTGAGCGACCACAGACGCACAGTCGAGTCCCTGGAGCAGGACGCCATGGTGAATGGCCGACTCGGATGGCACGTAAGACCTAAGGTCAGTGTTACACACACACACACACACACCGACCATGTAAGAATTATAGCTGTGTTGGCAGTCCTGTAGATGTTTAATTAGTCATCTCCACACTATATGGACTGCGTGTAGTACCGTAGACGTCGGCTCCGTGGTCATAGACGGTGTCCAGACAGGTCCCGTCCCTTGTGTCCCACACGCGGATGGTGTAGTCCCAACTTCCCGAGGTAAGCAGATACGGTACCTCGGAGTTCCACATCAGACCACGTACTGGAGCTGTGTGTCCACTCAGGACGTTAATGCAGGCGTCCTGTGTGTAGTCCCAAATACGCACCGTCCTGCAACACACACACACACACACACACACTTTAGAATAGAAGCAGCTCTGACAGCAGCTTTTCCAATGTAATTATAACGAACGAGTCACCCGTCGTCCGAGCCGCTGCACAGGATTCCCTCTCGGAGAGGAGACCAGCGCACGTGGAACACTTTGGCCGTGTGTCCAGTAAACACCTTCAGCGGCTGATCCGAGCTTGTAGCCAAGTAGTAGACTCTTACGTTTTTATCCTCACATCCGGTCGCAATCATGTCTCTGAGACAGAGAGAGAGAGAGAGAGAGAGGAAGAAGAAGAGGATGAGATCAGACGTTAGACTCGATATTAACATCAGGTTTGAGCAGTCTGATCACAAGTGGACGGTTTTAAGACGTGAACGAAGTCTAATGAGTTTTGGAGTAGCATCGGGATCGGGAGGTAATCCGGTGCGTATATGGACACACGGTATATATGCAGTGTGAATATTAGAGAACCTCTGTAGTTAACAACGTCACAATATTTGACAAAATCCAATCTCAACTGGTCACAGAAGGCGCGTTGTTGACAATTGTAAATATGAGGAGTTTAAAGCAGTCTGATCAAATGTCCGGTTGTGATTCGATCAGCTGAGACGGACGTTAATAGCGAGAGAAAAGAAAAGACAGAGAGAAAACAGTGGGAATAAATATTAAGCTTTAACGGAAGCCTCAGCACACCATTAATGCCAAAGAGGATTACATTTAAAAAAAAAAAAAACGCCAAATCAACAGTATCCATTTCATTTGTAATGATTAAAAACATTGAAAAAAATACGCCACCATACCAACGATATCTCTGAAAAGTGTATCATTTATCACGATACGGCTAGTTTATCGATACATCGCCCAGCCCTAGTTGTTGCTGAACGTCGCTCGGACAGACGGAGACACTCACTTGTTATTCTGACTCCAGTCACACCCGAACACGGCTGCAGGGTGCTTATATTTATGCAGCACTTTACCATCAATGGTTCTGATGATACTGAAACCGGTCAATAATAAAAGCAGAGTGATTAAAAAAGACAAATCTGATACACTCAATCAGCAAAATTCTAGCGATGTTAAGAAGCAAAATCAGAAATGTACCAGAACCCGTCTCCGCTGCACGTCGCGATGCGTTTGGAATCTTTGTGACTCCACGCGATGCAGAAGATACCGTTCTTCCCATGCTGCAAACACACACACACAATCCGTGAACGTTTAAGAGGAGGCGTGGACCTCTAGGACTTCATTTTCACAATACCAAACAGAACTCGATCACATCTAAACAGCTGTAAATCATATCGTACGTAAGGATCGCTGCCTTGCGGTTTCATAGCGTCCTTTGAATACGTACCTCATTAAACCTTGTGATCATTTTGCCCCTTTTCAAGTCCCAGATGAACGCTCCGTTCCTGGACGTGGCTCCTGCTATGCAATTCAGGTCTCCTTCGGGTGGCAGCATGGAGTAAATAAATATAATAATTATAGACTAAATACAAACTGCACACAGATTTCTAGATGCCATAACAACAGGTTATTACAAGTCACTTGTGAAAATAAATAAATAAATACAATTTTTACACTGTGCTTTGAACAATGAAAAATGACAGAAAATAAGCAATTCTCGGGGTCCAAGCACTGCATATAATAATAATAATAATAATAATAATAATAATAATAATAATAATAATAATAATCAAGTAAAACAAGTCTCCTGATTATGAACATGCTCCTATGTTTAGTCTTATAGTGAGGGCAAAAAGTATTTGATCCCCTGCTGATGTTGTACGTTTGCCCACTGACAAAGAGCTGATCAGTGTATAATTTTAATGGTGGGTTTATTTGAACAGTGAGAGACAGAATAACAACAAAAACATCCAGAAAAACACATATAAAAAATGTTATGAATTGATTTGCATGTTAATGAGGGAAATAAGTATTTGCCCCCGCTGCAAAACATGACTTAGTACTTGGTAATGACTTAGTAATGACTTTTCATTTTCAATGCCCTGGCTGAGGGAAGGAGGTTCTCACCCAAGATTTGACGGTACATGGCCCCGTCCATCGTCCCTTTGATGCGGTGAAGTTGTCCTGTCCTCTTAGCAGAAAAACACCCCCAAAGCATAATGTTTCCACCTCCATGTGTGACGGTGGGGATGGTGTTCTTGGGGTCATAGGCAGCGTTCCTCCTCCTCCAAACACGGCGAGATGAGTTGATGCCAAAGAGCTCCATTTTGGTCTCATCTGACCACAACACTCTCACCCAGTTGTCCTCTGGTGGTCAGATGAGACCAAAATGGAGCTCTTTGGTATCAACTCAACTCGCCGATGGACGGGGCCATTCTTGTTGTTATTCTGTCTATCACTGTCCCAATAAACCTACCATTAAAATTATAGACTGATCATTTCTTTGTCAGTGGGCAAACGTACAAAATCAGCAGGGGATCAAATACTTTTTTCCCCCAGTGTATAGTGTAACAGATCATGTATCTCACCAGGAGCCCAGGAGAGTGAGTAAATGACTCCTTCGTTCCCGGGAGACGTGTACACGGCTGTTAAAGTGTTAATGTCCCACACTTTGATCGTCCCGTCAAAGGAAGCCGTAGCGAGCAGGTTCGGGTCATCGGGTTTAAACTTACAGTCAAATATGGTTTCTACATGACCCTAAAAAAAGACACACGTACACATTGTGTTATAAAAACCACCGTTTAAGTGTCTGTGTAAAATCAGAACCTCGTTTGCATTATTTATCCACCCGTGGTTCGTACCAAATCTCGGAGGAAGTCCCACTTTTTCGACCCCATGTCGTAGAGGCCGACTCCTCCGTCCATGAAGCAGCAGACGGCGTGCCCAGGTGGCAGAGAGAACGCCTGGTTCTGTGAGAGTGTCGGAGGAGGAACGGCCTCGCTCGTAGACGACGTGTAGTGGTTCTTGGATGGGGAAATTGAGCTAGCGACTAGAGACAGAGAGCGAGAGTGATGAGTGCGAAACCTGTGTTTTCCTACCATACTATATCAACCTCTTCAGTCGTACCAAGTTTGTATGGCAACTGTAACAGGACGTTTATGAAAAACACATTCTTTTAGTACTGCCTCAATAATGATGATAAGACTTTTAAGCAGCATGTTAGTGTAAAGCTAACGCTAACTTCCGGAGTTATACCTACATTTACATTTACATTTACTTTTATTCATTTAGCAGACGCTTTTATCGAAAGCGACTTACAAATGAGACACACTCACACACCAATGGTAGCAGAGCTGCATGCAAGGTGCTAGCTTGCCATCGGGGGCAACTTAGGGTTCAGTGTCTTGCCCAAGGACACTTCGGCATGGGATCACCCGGGCCGGGATTCGAACCGCCAACCCTACGATTAGTGGATTAGTGGACAACCCACTCTACCGACTGAGCCACAGCCGCCCACCTGTTATAAAACGTAGCAACAAAAGTTCATGTATATACTCGATGCGTGCCGTGGCAAGGGCCATTCTCACCATTCTCGCCTGCATACTTTATGTACATCTGGAGGATTAAAAACAACGTCCACTAGAGCCCAAACATCCCTACCCATTTGATTTCCCCGTCGAACTGTCAAATGTTTCACTTTAGCTCTGTTAAAACGATCCACCGTCGTCGTCATGAACCGCGTCTCAAATTGAAACCTCTGAGCTTATATTTAAAAGTATTTAGTAATCTAGGAAATCCAGACGACCGGCACATAAAAAGAGGTTTAAAGGCTTTATGGGAGGTTTTGAAAATCCAAACACTGAACTTAATATGAAACCTGGTTAGTGTTCGTATTCAATAACGGTCTAAAATAGAACATAAGGATGTGGTTTGAGACGCAGTCCTGGTTTGCAGACACAGCGTCACGTGGTGTTACAGTATACTGCCACACGTTTTTACATTAGTATTGCACTACATGGCTGCACAAGGAAAAAACCCCGAGGATATGCGCCAGTGGTGGCTTGGTGGTTAAGGCTCGGGGTTACTGATCGGAAGGTCGGGAGTTCAAGCCCCAGCACTGCCAAGCTGCCACTGTTGGGCCCTTGAGCAAGGCCCTTAACCCTCTCTGCTCCAGAGGGCGCTGTATCATGGCTGACCCTATGCTCTGACCCCAACCTCCTAACATCCTGTTTTATGCGATGTAAAGAATTTCACTGTGTTGTAATGTATATGTGATCAATAAAGACTCATAACATTATCATATATCCGGCAGCCATCTTGTACACACACACACACACACACACAATTAAAAGCAAGTGTATCACATACTGTACATGTTCGAATACTCTACAAATCACACTACCTGCTAAAACGTCTTAAAAGATGCTAAACACCACATAAGCATTTCAGCATCCACCATATGATGTCAGATACTAGATCAGACCTTTCTTTGCTGGTGGAGAGTTTAACACGTGCAGAGCATGGAAGCCCGTCTTCTTCAGTTTGAAATTGTCCAGCGGCGTCGTTCTCGAGACGTTCCACACTCTCAGCACGCCAACCTGAGAGTCTTCACACACGGCAAAATAAATACATTGTCTTTTAAAAAACAACTATTAAACTAGAGACAGAGAGCGAGAGTGATGAGTCAGAGTGCGAAACCTGTGTTTTCCTACCATACTATATCAACCTCTTCCGTCGTACCAAGTTTGTATGGCAACTGTAACAGGACGTTTATGAAAAATATATTCTTTTAGTACTGCCTCAATAATGATGCTAATTCCTGCAATGGACTTTTAAGCAGCATGTTAGTGCAAAGCTAACGCTAACTGCTGGAGTTATACCTACATATACATTTACATTTATTCATTTAGACGCTTTTATCCAAATGAGCGCACATTCACACACCAATGGGAGCAGAGCTGCCATGCAAGGTGCTAGCTTGCCATCGGGGGCAACTTAGGGTTCAGTGTCTTGCCCTAAGCAGGGCGGCTGTGGCTCAGTCGGTAGAGCGGGTTGTCCACTAATCCACTAATCGTAGGGTTGGTGGTTCGAATCCCGGCCCGGGTGATCCCATGCCGAAGTGTCCTTGGGCAAGACACTGAACCCTAAGTTGCCCCCGATGGCAAGCTAGCACCTTGCATGCAGCTCTGCTCCCATTGGTGTGTGAGTGTGTCTCATTTGTAAGTCGCTTGTAAATGTAAAAATGATATTTCTGTAAAGCTGCTTTGAGACAATGTACCATTGTAAAAAGCGCTATACAAATTGATAAAATAAAATAAAAAAATTAAACAGGGTTGTGCAGAACTGATGCAGAACCAAGACATTATTATTATTATCTTGGTGAAGTTTCACTCACAGGAATGAATGAAGGAAGTAAGGAAGCAGTCCCATAATTCTGCTTACTGAACGAGAGTTGTTTTGATTTTATTTAAAAACATCACCCGGTCTACATGGGCTGCTCTCAAATCACCAGAATTACTCTTGGCGAGCTACCGGACGGTGACTTGATAGCTGCCATTATCTATTCGGAAGCCTATAAGCTAAACCAGTTGACAGCTAGTCCGGTTCTGATTGGTCAGAAGGTGTTGATTCATTTTCTAGAACAACTCTATAGCAACTTTGACTGTATCACGTCTATAATTCGCTGGGATACTAAGAAAATACTAAGAAGAACAGATTGCAAGGTGTGAATTTTTAGTAGTAAGCATAGACAATGAATAAAGATTGTTGTTAAATGTTATGAACTGTGTAGCGAATGCTTGCATCGATGTGTCTTCAGGCACGTGCTACGAAATCAGTAGTATACTGTGTGTGTGTTGTTTTATAGAGCTGTGTTTCTGTCTCACCCCCGGTAATGAACATGCCCGGGGCGGTAGGCACCCACGCCAGGCACTGTACGGACGCGGCCGCGCTCGGTAAACTGAACGCCGTCACACACGACAGCGAGTCCGAGTCGAGCAGCCTGATGCCGTTGTGCATGTTCGCCACCAGCAGGTAGTCTGTACTCAGAGGGTCCCACTCCAGAGCAGTCACGGGATCCTCCTCATCCGTTCCCTCCAGAGACTCCGGACGCAGCACGTGCTTCTGATTCTTCGAGCCTGTAGAGGACATTTTACGTCATTATTCGGTATTTTGTCCAGAGACTTTGATTAGCGAACCTTTTGGGACTGGACTAATTAATTAATTTATTATTAATGTCCCGATGTTTGTGAATATTAAAACATGTATCTTGCTTAAACCATTACTAATATATTATGTTTATTACTATATAAAATGCATTCCTAAATCTAAAGTATGTACGCTGGTGCCCAAAAGTTTGCACACCCCTTGCAGAATCTGCTAAATCGTAGTACTATTAACAAAATGAGACGGGTGATAAAAATCCCATGTTGGTGTTTATTTAGTTCTGTCCTGAATAAACTCTTTCACATAACTGATGTTTACATTTAGACCACAAGACAAGATTATAGCTGAATGTATCAAAATTACCCCGTTCAAAAGTTTACACAACCTTGATTATTAATACCGTGTGTCATTACCTGGATGATCCATGACGTGATGTGTGTATGTTCTGTGAGAGTTCTTCATGAGTTCCTTGTTTCTCCTGAGCCTCTGTTCTTCAGAAAATTCCTCCAGCTCATGCACATTCTTTACTTTTCCAGCATCATCTGCAGTTTTGACGTTGTTCCGACAGTGTCTATATTGTGCTGAGATCCATCTTTTCAAACCGAGGACGACTGAGGGACTCGTACACGACTATTACACAAGGTGCAAACGTTCACTGATGCTCAAGAAGGTAACACGATACATTAAGAGCCGGGGGGAGGGGGTGTAAACTTTTGAACAGGATGATAGGTGTATATTGTTATGATGTTGTCTTCTGGGAGACACGTAACTATCTTATTTAACTATCTTATTAGGCAGGACTAGATGAAAAGAAAAGATCTTTAAACAAAAGTTAATCCTGTTCAAAAGTTTACACCCCCCTGGCGCTTTATGTAGCGTGTGCATTACCTTGTGTAATAGTCCCTCAGTCGTCCTCGGTGTGAAACGATGGATCTCAACATCATATAGCCGCTGTTGGAAAAGGGCTCAAAAATACAGAATATGCTGGAAAAGTAAAGAATGTGCAGGACCTGCAGGATTTTTCTGAAGAACAGAGGCTCAAGAAAAACAAGGAACTCATGAAGATATTAAGACAAGATTTTAAATAAATTCACCTAAAATAAAACGACTGTATATACCAGATAAGATTTATTATAAAAGAAGTCGGTTCGAGCACACAGCCCTGCTTAAAGGATGAAGTGAGCGTTACGACACCTGGCTGAAAGACGGACAGACTCCCGTCTGTGTGTCCGAACACCACTTTGCCCTTCTTTATCGGATGCCATCGGAACAGGCAGATATCCGACAGGAAGCTGTGAGCCTCTTTGTGTACGGTGACGCCCGAGTCCGGCCCGGAAACGACCCACACGTACAGAGGGCCGCGGTGCGAGACGAACGCTACGCTATCACCCGTGTTCCAGCACCAGCTTATCGAGGCAGGAATACCTGTATTCAACAGAACAAGGTGGATATAATAACACGTATACACTCGTTTACACTACACATGTATATCAGGTAATATACCGTGTACACAAGGTTACGTAATGTTTAATGACAAAATCGCAGCACAGAGGATGTAAGGAACACCATGACATGACGCAGGTCATTTTCTTAAGATGATGCAAGTTTGTTGTTGTTTTTTTTTTTTTAGAATAAAAATATTCCTAACATCTAAATCCATAATACTCTCTAACTGATTCTTTTCTCCAATACAGTGGAGTCAATGTGCCAAATAAACAGTCTAATCCAGTGGTTTTCAAAGTTGGGGCCGCAGCCCCCTTGTAGGCCACCAGGGGGCGCCCGGGGAACCTCAACAATTTGGTGTGAAAAATAAATAAATACACGATTCTCACACACACACACACACACACACACACACACACACACACACACACACTCAATTCCTAATGTAATGTAATGTAAAGATAAAAGATGTAATTATTAATTATAAAAGGGGGGATATATTCAGAAGTATTTTTAATGTGTTTTAAAGACATCTTACAAAAGGGGGGCCTCGATCAAATGTTAATGCCATTTGGGGGGCGTCGCCCTGGAAAAGTTTGGGAACCCCGGGTCTAATCTCACACACGATCCTAAAATTCACTAGATATATCCACGTTTATATACAGAATTGGACCTGAAATTGAGTTTTGTTGCAGGAAGGTGTGTTTTATGGGGAAATATGGGCGGCTGTGGCTCAGTCGGTAGAGCGGGTTGTCCACTAATCCACTAATCGTAGGGTTGGTGGTTCGAATCCCGGCCCGGGTGATCCCATGCCGAAGTGTCCTTGGGCAAGACACTGAACCCTAAGTTGCCCCCGATGGCAAGCTAGCACCTTGCATGCAGCTCTGCTATCATTGATGTGTGAGTGTGTCTCATTTGTAAGTCGCTTTGGAAAAAAGCGTCTGCTAAATGAATAAATGTAATTGTAATGTAAATATGTTTACATTCAGAACTGGACGTTATCTGCTATCTACGTTTGTGATACGTGCAGTATGTCTCTGCGTGTAACATGCAGTACAAGGATAAAAGTTGAATGTGTGTGTGTGGGTTTAGAAATGTGTGTGTGTTGCCTTTAGTGTTGTCGAGGCGAGCGACGGCCTTCTGCTCGGCCACGTTCCAGACGATCAGCAGGTTATCCGCGCTGGCGCTGGCGAACACCTCGGGGTTGTGTGGACACCACGAGATGGCCGTGATGGTCTTCTTGTGCTCGGACATGATGGCACGCAGCTTGAACTCGTTGTATCTGTGATCCAGCTGAAAAGACAGCATACGGCATGCATATACCATTCTAAGGTAAATATCATAAACGCATGATCCCTAATGCTAGCATGTTGTAAACAAACAAACAAACAAACAAACAAACAAAAAACATGATTTCATGGAGGAGTCTGGGTTATTTCAATCGTTTTTTTTTTTCCGGGATTGAATACTATGTACTTAATTGTGAGCACAGATTCCCATTTCCAAGTTGTAATCGAATGCAGCATGAATATGTTCATCCATCCATCCAACCATCTTCAACCGCTTACTCCTTTTCAGGGTCACGGGGAACCTGGAGCCTATCCCAGGGAGCATCGGGCACAAGGCGGGGTACACCCTGGACAGGGTGCCAGTCCATCGCAGGGCACAATCACATACACACTCACACACACATTCATACACTATGGACACTTTTAGACACGCCAATCAGCCTAACATGCATGTCTTTGGACTGGGGGAGGAAACCGGAGTACACGGAGGAAACCCCCGACACACGGGGAGAACATGCAAACTCCGCACACACACGGCCCTGGCGGGACTCGAGCCCCGGACCCTGGAGGTGTGAGGCGGACGTGCTAACCACGAAGCCACCGTGCGCCCGCATGAATATGTATTCAGTTCAATTCAGTATTTATTTGTAGAGCACTTTTAATGATGGACATTGTGTCTCAAAGCAGCTTTACAGAA
Organism: Noturus placidus; assembly: GCA_022414735.1. Lineage (NCBI taxonomy): Eukaryota > Metazoa > Chordata > Actinopteri > Siluriformes > Ictaluridae > Noturus > Noturus placidus. The sequence continues at coordinate 20,184 of JAFFST010053585.1, forward strand.
ACATATAAACACAGGATAAAGATTTTAAGCGTGTGAATTTATCTCTATTGAACAAGATGGTGGTGACGGGGGTGAGGGAAAACCTCCCTGAGATGATATGAGGAAGAAACCTTGAGAGGAACCGGACTCAGAAGAGAACCCGTCTTCATCTGGGTCACACCGGCTAGCGTGAACGTAAAGGAAAGTTCATCATGGCTTAATATGAAGTCTGTGTTGAACTAGTCCACTGTTCACTAAAGGAGACCTGAGTGCTAAACTGCATGTGGTAATTACAGTCCCGAGGCCATCGCTGCAACCGAAGTCGCATGTATGATAATTCTTTTGTGGTTGGAAAACTGCACTATCACGCATAACTTCCCGGGTTTTTTCTTAATGTCTGTTTTAACTGGCTAATATAATACCGGTTAGCCAGAACTAGCATACATTTCCTAACGACACTCACCAAGACGTGAACAACATTTCAATCTTGCTTAGAGGAAGGTTTTAGTGAAACGTCAATTAACGTAACCTTACCTGTTCCTTAAAAATGAAAAATTCTCTCTGACACAGCGATATTTCAACTTAAAGGACGATGTGAAGACTCCATTGTGAGGTTTCTATTCACAGTGTTTACCTGGTAGACATATATAGCGAGCGTAGCACAGTAAGCGAACCTGTCTCCGCTCGCTACACACACATCTTTATTCCAGGGCTGACATCCAGCAGCTAGCAGTCCCACCTGCTTCACCTGAGACATCTTTACCTGCCAAAAAAACAAACAAAACAGAGTCACCCGGAATGTTCTACAACACCAGAACACCACACTGTTTGGCATTTGTACCGTCTTTATGGCAGAAATGTTCCGTGTAGTAATGCTGTATAAAGGGGTGGAGTTAGATTGAATATTTAGGGGTGTGGTTAGATGTGCTGCTCTAATATCCAATCAGATCAGTTCTTGGCATTACCTTGACGTTAGCTTTTACCTTGATGTTAGCTTTTCGAATATTTAGGGGTGTGGTTAGATGTGCTGCTCTAATATCCAATCAGATCAGTTCTTGTCATTACCTTGACGTTAGCTTTTACCTTGATGTTAGCTTTTTGAATATTTAGGGGTGTGGTTAGATGTGCTGCTCTAATATCCAATCAGATCAGTTCTTGTCATTACCTTGATGTTACCGTAGCTTTCCCTCTTCTTGCTTTCGTTTTAGTATTTTAGTGATTAGAGCACGTACGTTATATTGTATCTACGTAGTAAAGTGACAAATCCAAACGTTCTGCTCAAACGAAGCCTCGGACCAATACTATGGCACGTGTGATCCGATGTTTCTTCAATTCCCCGATCTCAGCTTTAAATAATTTTTTTGGGGTTTCCTCGTGTGCGGAACTGAATTTATTTCTCCACAGTAGTGCTTAATTTCTCACATGAAAGTAGACATTGATGACGTTTACATGGACAGCAGTAATCTAATTATTCACCTTGTTCTGAATAAGACGTATAATATTCTGATTAAGGTGTTTACATGAGTCGCTTTTAGAATATTCCTTTCATGTTCCCGTTTTACGTGTTATAGAACATAGAGAGATTAACGGCACTCGTCATTACGTCCCCACGCCACGCCGTCTGACGTTCCCTCCAGAATTTCACGTATCGACATACAGTTGGTCTTCGTTATGGTACCGTATACAGTTTTTGGGTGCTTTTATGTTTTTATTTTACGAAAGCTTCAAGTGCAGTTCATTGTTTGCCATGCAGAATATGCTCATAGACAGCTGCTTTAAACCGTGGGCTGCGTCCCAAACCGCATACTTACTGTCTATATACTATATAGATACACGTATTCTCCTACTATATAGCAGGTAAGTACGCGGGTTGGGACGCAGCCGTGCGCTCTTGTTTGCCGTAAAACAGTTGAGCGCTGCTGTGTGTGATCGTGTCCTGTCGCACAATGCGGTGAAAACTCCCACACGATGTTAATAGTGTGATTAAGGCGTGTACATGTCTGTAACGCACGTCGATAATGCGAGTAAAACAGGAATACTCCACACGTCTTAATCAGATTTGTGTTTACTTCGAGTATGACTTTAATCAGATTAAGGTCATCAATAATCTCTGTTTACATGCTAGTTTCTTAATCAGAGTATCGTCTTAATCGGGTTCATATCGGATTATTGTTGTCTCAGCACTTTAAGAATTCTATTTAAAAAAAAAAATAACCTAGCTTACTAGGTATAAATGTTATAATTTCATTGTAAAAGTTCTATACTATTAAATTTAAAAAGCCCCTCCCCTTTCCCATCAACCTGCTCAATAGCAGCTCAACACAGTCATGATACTCTATACACAGAAACCCAACACTGCCCTGAAGAATCTAATAACAGACTTGCGCCACTGAAACGATTCATTTGTTTATATTAATCGAATATGTCCGATAAGTTAAAAACGCCAGTGTACTGTGAGAAAGGGTCAATCTGTAATTATTTCCAATTTGCCTTTCGTCTTCTTCCTGACGTATACACGACCTCTCATTGACGATGCTTGGTAGGAAGTAGCAGGGATCGTTGTTGCCTTTGGTGATGCCGTGTTTACGTACTTTAGCTAGTACAGTTAGCTTGTGTTGCTTCGCTAATCTGCCAACGAAGCCAGTACGGAGCCGAGGAGTGATTTATTTAACATGTGTTTAACTGACACATTAATAACTTGAATAACTTATAACTTACATATACAGTAGCTACTAACACTTCTCATCAGAACAAAAATAACATAAAACCAAACAAATGCTAGACAGGCCACACACACAAGGATTTTTTTTCCCCCTTTAAGAGTCTGACGGGATTCAGAAGTGCAATTTATGTCCAATGCAGGTTGAAATCATCAGTGTGCATTTGTGGATTTGAACGTCACCACCGCTGCTGTGAAGCTCCGCCCACATTTACATATATTTCTGAATGTAGCTAAAAATAGCTACTAGGTGTAAAAATATAAACTTGAGATGGACTCTTCAGTGTTCTTGCACTAAAATGGAGTCCATATTGTGTGTGTGTGTGTGTGTGTGTGTGGTTTGTTTAGATTTCAGTGGAAGTTAATAGTCATGTGGATGTGACTGAATTGGCATGAATGAAAATCACTGAACTGTGTGTTCAGTCCTCATTCAGTGATGTTCCAACACATACACACACACACACGCGCACACACACACACACACACATAAGCTATGTCTATGTAAACATCCCAGCATGATGCTAGCATAGCCTTTCTGGCTAAGTGCTGAGCAACATCATACCGGATGTTGGTATGGATGAAAGAAACAGAACATACTTATCTCTCTCTCTCTCTGTCTCTCTCTGTCTGTCTCTCTCTGTCTGTCTGTCTCTCTCTCTGTCTGTCTGTCTCTCTCTCTCTGTCTGTCTTTATCAGCAGCTGCATAACCTCCTACCTTCATGCCGTCATCTCTCCTGCAGAACCAACTGAGTGTCTCCATGCCTCCGTAATTACACTCACACACACACACACACACACACACACACACACACACACACACACACACACACACAACAACAACAACAACCTGAACCTGATGCGTTTACTGGAGACAATATACAAAACTAAGAGAAAAGGTGTGTGTGAAGGCTAGCCTGCTATATGAGTGTACAGAGAGAGAGAGAGAGAGAGACAGAGAGAGAGAGAGACAGAGAGAGAGACTCGTCTGAATGGGGCGTGATTATATGGACCCTGTTGGTAACCAGGCAACAGCGTATCACCTTCATTAACATTTAACATGAGATGCCTTTAACTCCTTCTTTCAATCCTCGATGTGTACATACACATTACACACTCCACAATCTCTACTGTACATCTCTATACATCACACACACACACACACACACACTCCACTGCCTCTACGGTGTTGATTAAATCAAGTCATCATTAATGTTTATATTGATGCACGCTGTCTTTATCTTGAAGCCGCAAACTGAGTTTTTCATCTCATTTGCGTACACACATCAGCCATAACATTACAACCACCTTCCTATATATTGTGCCCCTTGTGCCAACAAGACCACTCTGACTCGTCGAGGCATGGACTCCTCAAGACCTCTGAAGGTGTGCTGTGGGATCTGGCAGTAAGACGTTAGAAGCAGATCCTTTAAGTCCTGTAAGTTGTGAGGTGAGGACTCTGTGGATCGGACTTGTTTGTCCAGAACATCCCACAGACGCTCGATCGGATTGAGATCTGGGGAATCTGGAGCTCGAGTCAACACCTTGAACTCTTTGTCCTGTTCCTCAGACCGTTCCTGAACTATTGTTGGAGTGTCTCAGGGTGCATTATCCTGCTGAAAGAGGACACTGATATTAGGGAATAGCGTTACCATGAAGGTGTGAACTTGGTCTGAGACAATGTTTATGTAGGTGGTACGTGTCAAAGTAACATCTACGTGAATGCCAGAACCCGAGGTTTCCCAGCAGAACATTACCCAGAGCATCACACTGCCTCCACCAGCTCGTCCTCTTCACAAAGTGCATCCTGGTGCCGTCTCTTCTCCAGGAAAGCGGCACACGCACGGCCGTCCACATGATGTAAAAGAAACCGTGATTCATCAGACCACACCCCCTTCTTCCATTGCTCCATGGTCCAGTTCTGATGCTCATGTGTGTATTGTAGGATCTTTCAGTGGTGGACAGGAGGTCTGCATGGGCACTCTGACCGGTCTGCAGCAACACAGCTCCATACTCAGCAATCTGTAATGCGCTGTGTGTTCTGACTCCTTTCTATTAGAGCCAGAATTTCTTCAAGATTTTCAGCAATCTGTAGCTCTTCTGTGGGATTGGACCAGACAAGCTAGTATTCGCTACTGAAGTGCATCAATGAGCCTTGGAATGCTCACGAGCCTGTCTCAGGTTCACCGGTTCTCGTTCCTTGGACCACTTTTGGACGGTATTAACAACTGTATACCGGAAACACCCTACAAGACCTGCTGTTTTGGAGACGCTCTGACCCAGTCGTCTAGACATCACAATCTGTCCCTTATCAAAGTCTCTCAGATCCTTTCACTCGCCCATTTCTCCTGCTTCCAACACGTCAACTTCGAGACCTGACTGTTCACTTGCTGCCTAATAAATAAATAAATACATCCCACCTCGACAGGTGCCGCTGTAACGAGATAATCAACCTTACTGACTTCAGCGGTCAGTGGATTTAATGTATTAATGTTATAGCTGATGTATATTTGCACATTATAGTTTTATTCTCATTTCGAAAAATGAACTCAACACACACAGTGCCTTTTCCTGTATAGTCTATATTGATACCTGTGACACTGCCCTCTAGTGTACATGTTCACAAGTGCAAAAATATAATCAGATCCATGTCTGGAAAATGTGGTACAGGCACACTACACACACACACACACACACACACACACACACACACTCTACACACACACACACACACACACACACACACTCTACACACTCTACACACACTACACACACACACACACACACTCTACACACACACACACACACACACTCTACACACACATACACACTACACACACACACACACACACACACACACACACACACTCTACACACACACACACACACACTCCACACACACACACACACACACTCTACACACACTACACACACACACACACACATACACACACACACACACACACTCTACACACTCTACACACACCACACACACACACTACACACACACACACACACACTACACACACTACACACACAACACACACACACACACACACACACACACTCTACACACACACACCACACACACTCTACACACACTACACACACTCTACACACGC
>JAFFST010053586.1:0-10345 GCA_022414735.1 Noturus placidus
TTGCATTTTGTGTTTACTTGTGTTGTCCTTGACTATTGTTTAAATTGGTTTGATGTTCCGAAACACTTAAGTGTGACAAACATGCAAAGGAACAGGAAATGAGGAAGGGGGCAAACACTTTTTCACACCACTGTATATATACATGTCAAAAACATTTCCTAAACATGTATTACTCTTAAAGCTGCAGTGCAGTAGTTGATTGTTTTATTTCTTACTAGTACAAAGGAAACAAGGAAAATATGTATATTGTGATTATTTTTTAAATGCTTCTTTAAGCCTTAACCCCAGCACAAGTGATTTATATGGCTGAGAAAACCTATTTGGAAAACTGTGCTACGGTCCACTGTGCTTGTTTGTGTGTAGACTCCCTAATGCCCTTTACTCTAACCATCCCACCCCCCTCCCCTTCTCAGTCTGTTCAAAAAGAAAAAAATATTGCTGACTTTGGTGAGCTTGATAATTCTGCTGTAAGCCAAAAAAAACAACAACCCACAAATAAAAAAAATCATGCTATAAAATGAGAACAATTACTGTTTGAGGAAATTAAAAAAAAAAAGTGAGAAAAAACAAACAAAAAAAAAAAACAAATTGTATGCCAACTACTTTTATCTGTATTTGTTAAGAACATGTGATCTGTTCATTCCGCATTATGTACAAGTATTCAGTTGGATCCCTAGCTTCAACTAAAAGCATCTGCTGCCCCCTCCCTCCCCCTTCCCAATAAAGCTGCTCGTGGTATCTGAGACAGACCTTACCTTTTTGTTGGTAGATTTTATTCCCTCCTTGGGGTCTTAGTTTCTGTTCAAATGAGGACCTTTTTTCAAAGCTAGTTGCATTTGAGATCAAAGTGCTGAAGTGAAATCACAGAAACAGACAAGGTTTCTTTCAGAGTACACAATCTACATTTACTGATTGAGATGGTGTCTGTATCTCAATCTCTGTCAAGAAACCTCCTTTTCCTGCACTGTGCAAGACAAATGAAGTCCCATCAGGTACACATCATGATAAACATAAAAGACATTCAAGCCTGACAAGAAAATAGGAGTCATCCATCAAGTCCAACACTATTTACATCACATACATCAGGAACTCGTCCCTGAGAAATACAAGGAGGTATACATGCACAAGGAGTAGTGGTAATACACTATAGGGTCAAAAGTTTGTGCTTACTGAACGTCCCATTCCAGATGTATTTGCCTGATTTTGTTTGTTTGTTTGTTTGTTTAAGTGACGTATTTAAGACTGAGTTATATAATGTAATAATATTGTGATCAATTTCACAGTACATTTGTCTAACATCTTGTTGGTATCTATCTATCTATCTATCTGCGGTCCAGTCCAAAGACATGCATGGTAGGCTGATTGACATGTCTAAAGTGTCCGTAGTGTAGGAATGGGTGTGTAAGTGTGTATGTGATTGTGCCCTGCGATGGAATGGCACCCTGTTCAGGGTGTACCCCACCTTGTGCCTGATGTCTCCTCGGATAGGCTCCAGGTTCCCCGTGACCCTGAAGGATAAGCAGAAATAGATAGAAAATGGATGGATGGGTGTTTAAAGTTGCTGTTTGTTAGCAAGCCTAAATCTTGTCATACATATAGTACAAGGGCGTAACCATGTTATGGACATTGTGGGGGTCTATGGAGTGTATAATATGAGGGGGACACACATCGATTTTCCTTAACAAACGTAAATATATTTAAAAAAGAATAGACATAAATAAATAGATAAATAAAATAAATAGAATAGATGAAGAAATGACAGATCTGTTAGCAGGGAAATTTAAAGCGGAACACATAGAAATACTGTATATTGGGGGGACATATTGGTGTTTCCTCAACATTGGGGAAAGAGTGCGTTGTTACGCCCATGATATAGTACCACAGAAATATCTTCAATTATAATATGCTATTGATGTATGGTCTACTTTACTGTTCAGATAGTTTCAGATAAGATCACGACTTTTGAAAGAGTGATAGAGACGCAATAAGGGGTCAAAAAAAGACGGCGAAGTGAAGTGTCGTTTGAAGGAACAATGATGAAACTGTGGCGTGTGACTTTACAGTTTCTATAGCCTTTATAAAAAGGACTCGTTTTAGACGTCTTGAGTCGGCCTTTCACATCTGAAGATCAGACGGAGTAAAAGCCTAAGAGAATTCTGAGCATTCAACGCCGCTGTCGATCATCAAGTCACCTCTTCAATAAAATATCATGAAGAAGGATGTTGAGAAAACAAGACAAGGCTTCTCTTTGTACAACTTGTCCTTACAATGTCTCTTGAGAAAAAAAATCTCAGAAATCGGATTGGACGCGTTCAGCAAGTCCAAGTACTTTTGGAATTAAAAAAAAAATAAAATCTCTCAATTAACATGCTTTAGCGGCTGTTTATAAGCTCCAGAGAATATCGTTATTTATATTTATACATGAATCCCTTCAACATAAAATTCTCCCTGATTTTAAGTAGGCTAAAATTTAGTGAAACATTCTGTTATTCATCATCTTTACTATTTTTTTTTCTCTCTAACTGTTTTAACTTGTAGAAAATAGAAATTTGGGGATTTTTAAAAACTTTTGGGGAAAAAAAACAACAAAACATTTAAAGAAAGAAAGGAAATGGTCATCCATCCATTTTCTGTACTGCTTATCCTACACAGGGTCGCAGGGAGCCTATCCTAGGGAACTCAGGGCATGAGGCTGGACAGGGTGCCAACCCATCACACACACACACACACACACACACACACACACACACACACACACACACAACAGACAATTTGGAGATGCCAATCAGCCGTTTGCTGCTATTCACCCCTACATAGACGGGATTAGTATTAATGGATAACTTTTGTAATGACGTCATGTTGCAATAACATCACAATTGAAAGCGTTTTATTCCTCTTATACCACAGCTAAGTGCAAATAAACGATACAAGGGCAAATGTCATAAAGATCCAGAATTGATCTTCTTCACGTTTAATGTTAATGTGTTAAATGTTAGTGGTGTGTAAAATAAAAAATTGTTGTGGGTTAAAACTAAATGATTAATAATAAGACCCAGACTGTACTGTATATACATACCAGAATCTTTTACTTCGCTCTGGTTGTATGACCAGTTACCTAAAACCACCCTGATAATGTTAAACATGAACACAAGGCAAACTATTGTATATTTAATATATTGTTTTTGAGTCAAACAAAAAAAACTTGCTCATAAGACTAATCAGTATGTTTACAAGTTTTAATAAATGTTCTATAATGCCATTTAAATGTTGCTGCTGTTGTTCTTTTGACTGCTCGTGTTAATGGTCGCCAGAGCGGATCATTGGTACATTGGTATATTTGATTTGGCACAGGTTTTACACCAGATGACTTTCCTCATGCAGCCCTCCCATTTTATCTGGGTACTAAGGTCAACCCCCAGTAGAACGTGTTTTCTGCCCGGAAACCGAACCCAGGCCAGGGCAGCGAGAGCGCAGCATCCTTAGCCGCTAGACCACCAGGGAACTTATTCTACTGTTTGTATATTCTGATATAAATTAATATTTCGACATGTCTAAAATTCGAATATCTCATAGCTGTGGAATATTTATGTCACTGTGTGAAATGAAAATCGGCAACGGTGTGTTAACTCTCCAAGGGGTCATCCTCAATCCTGCACTGGACATCTCAATGCTCAATTTGCTTTTTTACTCTTTTTTTTTAATATAATAAATAAATAAATAAATAAATAAGTCAGCCTCCAGCAGCCTTGGTGGATGAACATGCAACCGGACGTTATACGAGGAAAGTTCCTGACTTCTATATATAATCAGTGAGGTCTGATATCTTCTTCTTATTTGCGCTATCCTATTTTCTTGGGAAGACAAATGAGTGAGTGTTTGTAAGATGTGAACAGACCATCCATCACTCCTCACTACCACTAATGCGTTATTATAGGCTCAGCTGGTCTGGACATTGGTCGGTGATTTGGTTCTCTTGTTTCGTCTGCTTATCACTGGTCAGTCTGGTGATCCACCATATGGAACCTGTATTATCACGTTCCCTTGATTCTCTCCTGACAAGACCTGTTTGATGTCGGCCAATGCCTGATGTTTGTAAACACATTGGACTTGAAGAGTATTGATGGTTTCTTGATGAGCCACACAGGAGCCACTCAGTGTTTCAACATGAACAATTTAAGAGGCTCGTACGAAGGCAGAATTCTTAAAAATCTGAGTTTTTTTTTTTATCTAAGAGCATCTCGTGTGTTTCTTCATCATTACAGCTCATTACTATATCATACGTTTACTCTTGTAGTCCATCTGAACATATTTTGGTATACGGACGTTAGTGTTATATTCGGGTTTTGCTTAAATTTTCAGTTTTGTCTGAATGTTTTCTTGGACTTTTGGTTTTTCCTTCAATCCACAGTTTACTTCTATTTATTCATGACATTTTGAACAGTGGAAATCGCAAGCTGGAGAATCAAGCACTTTGATATCTTTTTGATAGATTACCCCTGCTTCATACCATTTCAAATCCTCAGTCAGCTGCTTAGAGGAGATTACGTTGCTTGAGTGTTATGTTTTATATGAATAAAAATGTCGTAAATTTCCGACCTCCGAGTAGAAAAACACAACAACAAAGAAAACGTCTCGGAATTCCAACTCGGAAAGTCAGGACGGCGTCGTCGAGCCCGAGTTCAGCAAGTGATGTCAAATCAACATGTCGGTAAAACAAAGCAGCACTCACAACACGACTCACAAAACACTCTTACATCCTGTATTGTTGCATTTGCCAGTACGTTACAGGAAACTGGATTTGAATTCAAATCTAAATCATTAACATGAGATAAAATAAAAATCGCGAATAATGCTTTTTAAATATAGAGACAGTGAACAAGATTTCATTTTGACCACCATCTGCCCTCCTTCACAATAATGGTCAAATCAAATCAACCGATGAGAGACAGAGAGAGTACAGGGCAAGAAGGGACGCTGATCCCATTCACCAAGAGAATTAGGAGAAGGAATTTTGAGGCAGGGAAAAAGAAGAAAATTGATGACCTGAATGAGAGGGCTAAGAGATATAGGCACAAGAATTGGAGAGATGATGAAAAAAGGCAAACGAATAGTGAAGCAGCATTGAAGGTCACTGCCACCACTCCAGATAGTCCTGAAAGCCAGTCTAGTGGATTGATAAGACCTTTTTTTTTGATATTGCATATATTAACAATTCTACCATGAGTGTTGAGTATAGTATAATTTTCAGTAGGTCACGTGATCTACTGAATGCATAAGTCGTACTTTAAAAAAAAATATTCATGTGTTTTTTGATTATTTCCTCAAATATGAAATTTTCTTTATTGCGAGGGACACCAAAAATGAAGTAGTACTGCAAGAATTTGTTTATGTCGCTTTTCTGATTATAAGAAGACTCGGAAGTAGACTTTTACTGTCACAGGGTTGAAAACCGGTAGTACTTTTTTCAATAAATCATTACGAATGAGCACTATGACTTTGAAGTAGTGTTGTCATGAAAATTCAAACATGAGTTGGTAAAATTAAATAATATGAAATGATGTATTAATATGTATTTTGTCCTGAAATGTTGATGCACGAAAGGCACCGATTCCTGAGAAAGGCCCATATGATATGACGTGATGTGAACGGGAAGTGGGAGGAGCTTAACACCTTCAGATTTGCAAGGTTTCTGGTAATCTGGTTGCCATAAGAAGACAAATTTTTTTATTACTAAAGTCTAAGAGAAGAAGTGTTATAGATGTGGTTTATTTTTTATTAAAAATCCCCGAACTTTCATTTCAAATTGTAGCGACTTGCCTTGCGATTGTCATTCGTTCAGAGAAACAGGGAACAATTTTGCGTCAATAACGCCTTAGTTATATAGCAACTGGAAAAGTGTGCATTAGCAGAACACAGGAGCATGTACAAAATCATTACCATAGGATTTGAATTCATAAGACATGGATATCGCACCGTGGAACAACTTTTAAATGTTAGTCATCCATCTGCCAGGAAATATCATGAATGACACAAGGTGATAAAAAGCAGAATCCATGCGTTTCTGCGCACATCCCTGATAATGCATTATTCATGAACGGCCGTCTAAGTTTCACTGTGTTGGCTATAAGAGAAGCTCTTACATGCCTCACTGCCTGCTTGTATATCTTCGGGGTTAATATGTGTTTGTTTCTTTCATATTTTCAGGTTTTTCGTTCGATACGCAGCGAATCCATACGGCAGCCTTACAGAATTGTCGAATCTGATTGGTCAGAAGATGTCCATTAGTTTTCCAGAACAGCAACTCAGACAACAGTACAGCTACAAACCAGAGATTTATATTAATGTGCCCATTTATAGTAACTTATTCACATGGAGATTTATATATATTATATATTAGTGAAAAATATATACATATATATTAGTGAAAAATTATTAATGTTGGCAAACTGCTGAGTTCTGACAAGTTAGTAAAATAACTTGGACCCATTACACCATCCCATCACTGATTATTTTCATACAGCAGCATGCACCATTGCTTTTACAACGTCCATGTCAGGTCAATTGCATTTCAGTAACCTCTGGCCTCATTTAATGGAACATACCAGAAGTTTAAACAGAAGCCAGAGTTAATTAGTAGGATTCAGCACTGACGCTTGTGCACATTATACACTACATTACACTTCATAATCACATGTTTTAATGAGAGTATTAATGTAAAGCTTTGCGTGCTACTCTTTGGCAATAATAAACTGTTTCATCTGAATACAAGTGAAATTAACATCCATTAGACTGTGCATAATGTTTGACAAGCCTCTACTTCTTTTTGAAATGTTGCACTGAAATTAAAGGGGGGGGGGGTGAGAACTGCTTTACGAGGAATTGTTAGACAGCATGACCTGTGCACTGACAGTATCTTTAATATGCTAAGCAAGCATGTCTGCATTTTAATTTCATTTCTTGGAAGCTATTTACTTTTCAGCTCCAGATAGTGTTCAGATAAATGCAGTGGTTTCACCATTCCTTTTAGGTCTCTGCTTACGAAAGGTTTTCATCGGCGAAGAAAGCGGTTTTAAATTGATGAGATGGCAGAGTAAACACTGCAAATTAAAAGCACTCTGCACAAATATGTGCTAAAACCAATTTGACAAAACCTCAGGCAACCGGGGAAAGGAAAACACAACATGGGAGGAGAGAGAGAGAGAGAGAGAGAGAGAGACTGGTTCTCGGAGTTCGATTCAGTCAGGCTAATTAAAATGGTTATATAAACAGTAAAAATATATTTATTTTTATGGACTGAGTGGCTGAGTATTAACACTGGCTCTAGTCAGCCATAGGCATCCATCTCCATCAGGCCTTGAGGTTCTGAACCTTTTGGGCTAAGCTACATCCTACTCGGACCCATATACTGTTTATATGGTGAGTCAGGGGGCCAAGCACTTGACGTTACCGCTTATAGATTTAAAATGAAAACATATCATGGTGTCAATCAATGGTACAGTAACTGAGGAAATCAATGCCAATCATTCCAACAATTCCATCCACCATGAGCAAATACAGTATGGTGCTTGGTATACATTTGTGATTTGTTGGGTGTTTTTTTGGGGAAAGTTTGCCTTGATTGGTTGTATGGAAACATAGAGCGAGGACCATGTACTCAACTACTCAGAAAATGTGCTAATTAGTAACTGTGCATTAGCAAGATAAAAAATTGAGCATACAATTTCACAGCAATGTGATTTAAAACAAGTTATTTGATATACAAACTGAAAAGTTTGCTAATATTTTGTAGTCGATTTTACTAGGTGATGTATGTTCAATCTTGTTTCAGATCAATTCTGATAAATGTGCACATTTAAAATGAGATGTTGATGTTTTTTTTTGGGCTACTAAACAAATATTTTTTTTTTTCTTTAAGTTTGGCCCACTAGACATTGGGCTAAAATGAGGTAGCCATTCCTATGCTAGTTGCTATTGAATTGAATAGTGTTGCTATTATCAACAGATGAGAGAGGAAGGCAGACCTTCGGGGCGGCTGTGGCTCAGTCGGTAGAGCGGGTTGTCCACTAATCCACCAACCGTGGGGTTGACGGTTCGAATCCCGGCCCGGGTGATTCTATGCCGAAGTGTCCTTGGGCAAGACACTGAACCCTAAGTTGCCCCCAATGGCAAGCTAGCACCTTGCATGGCAGCTCTGCTACCATTGGTGTGTGAATGTGCTCTCATTAGTAAGTCACTTGTAAATGTAAAAATGATATTTCTGTAAAGCTGCTTTGAGACAATGTACCATTGTAAAAAGCGCTATACAAATTGATAATTATTATATGTCTTGGTGAATTATGAGCTTCTGAGTTGGAAAATTGTGAAACTCCGGAGGTCTGTAGACCCTGAAGATCCCATGAAGCTCTTGCAATTTGCTCTGAAATATCAGAAAATAATAATCATCTAGTATAAAACGTTCCTCTGGTTCCACCATTTGATTCACACTAAAGCACACCTTGGAATAGTGGAAATCTATCCTATTGGTCAATGCTTTTTCTTTACGGCATTAAACCAGGACATGTTCTCTGAGGGGTAATGAGTGAAAATGGCTATTGATCGCAGCTTCTGGAAAAAAAATAATAAAACCCTGACTTTAAACTGAACTCAGGACAAAACGGTTGGCATTATCATTAGCACAGAACAGATCCTGATGGAAGGTCCTGTGAGGGATTCAGAAAAGTTCCCCATCTTCTGACAGATGCATCGAACACCATAACCAAATTGCTACTCATGTGGGTTTGTACAGTAGAAGAGCAGCTGCTAAAGACCTCGCACCTGCCACCGCAGCTCAGAGGAAATGTCAGAGATATATGAGGCGAGAAGTAAAAAGCACCACTCCCAGTCAGCATTTGAAGCAAAGCATATATCAGCACTCCATATTTATGTGGAGTGAAATCCCAATTCCTGTCTCAGACCAAAAGGAGGTGAGAGATAGAGAGAGGGAGAGATCCGGCGATGAAGGTATTAATTCAAATGAAAAATACTTTGAAGAAAGCAAGTTTGCACATATTTTTTTCATCAGGGATATAGACGGTACAGTGGCGCTATCAGTTTCAGTCTTCGCACTTCTCCCTTGCAGCTCTGAGGTCCAAGATTCAATCCTGAGCTTGAGGTTTCAATCAAATGTTCTCCCCACACATTCAACTGTGTGAATGTGTGTGTGTGTGTATATTGATATGGCTTGGTATCTCATCCTGGGTGTACTCCTGTACCTAGGCTCCTAATCTACCACCAAATGTACCTTTTGTATTTAAGCTTTTGACATAGAAATGCAAGTACACAATACAATCACTTTTCAAGTGGTTCATGAACAACTAGCTGAAGCTAGCTAGATAGCATGGTGGCAGAGAGAACAAAAGAAAGCCATTAGGAATGCCAACATTTCCTTCAGAGGGGTTACTAAAATGCTAGAAAAGATTTTGTGTGGAAGAAATTATATCACTTTTTTTCACAGGATTTTTCAACTTGGTCCACCATGACCACAAAATACATACCATTTATACTTTATTATTTTTTTTATTTTTTAACTTTGCTAGTTCCGGTGATTTGAAGATTTTTCAGATGAAGCAGTTGTGGTACTTCTGTATGATGAGAAGGCAAGAGAGCTGGTTTAAACCATAATCATTCTTCGGATCATCCAAGGTTAAAGATTTATATTAATTAAAATGCAGGTTCTTCAGGGTGGATTTTTCCTTTAACTGTAGATGGAAAAGGCATGGACACCGTTTCAGCTAGTTTAAGTTGAGCATGTCAGCCTGCACCGATGCAGATTTGTTTTTCTAATTTCCTACATGAATTGTTATGGAAGCCTCGGTGTTATATAATGTGCCCCACTTTTTATGCTTTGCCCTGTATATAATGCTTGTGAGGAAGCCTAACCTAACATGTCTATAAGTGTGCCCATGCCATGCAGAACTGTACTGATGGATATGGAAATTGCACTCACTTAAAGATCCATGTACGGGAGCTCAATCCACTAGCAGGCCTAGAGAAATCACTGCACACAATCAAGCAATTACAATTCAAAAAGGATTTGTTCCATGAAAACTTTTAGATCCATGTGATCTAAAAGTATTTGAATAAATCTCATCCGTGGTTTGGTGCGATGTGAGTCCTGAGATGTTTTTCTGCACGTCGTGGTTGTAAAGAGTGGCTATTTGAGTTACTATAGCCTTTCTGTAAGCCTGAACTACTCGGATCAAGCCTGCAAAGCTGCCAATCACTGGATGTTTTACCAATAAAAACGGTGTGTGAAAATCCCTGAAAACCTTAAACTGGTACCAAGAATCAGAGCACAGTCTCTGAG